>OVAN01010810.1:0-15329 GCA_900406275.1 Anastatica hierochuntica
CATGTACATCCACCGTCGGATTTCGTATAGATCGCCAGACATTTTTTTTATGTTTGATGAGAGAAAGAATGTTTGAGGTGTGATTTGTGGTGAATGTGAAAAAGAGGTATTTATAGAAATTTCATAAATTTTAACATTGAATTTACTTTGAATTTTAACAAAGAATTAACAACGATTTTTTTTTGCTACCAACAAACAACAATTTAACTTTCAATTAACGACTATATATTTCGTTGTTAATTATTAGGTATACCTATAATACACGTTTTAAATATATAAAAAATTTATTCTCTAATTCGTTGTAAATTACTTGTTAAAGATGCCGTTGTTAAATCGTTGTTATTTAACGACTTATTAACAACGATTTTAATAAAAAGTGTTATTCTATCGTCTAATTGTCGTAAATTAACCACGTTTTAACGACGATTGTAATCGTCGTCATATTCCATCGATTTTACGTCAAAATTAATTTTTGTTGTAAATTCGTCGTTATTTCGATGTTAATTAACAACGATATTTTTTCATCGCAAAAATTCGTTGTTTATTGATTGTTTTCTTGTAGTGTTAGCAACTTCGATGTTCAAACCCAAGTCCACATCTTCTTCCACTTTATGCTTACAGTGACAACATATGTGGTTTAGAGGGTCAAATACTTTTGGATTTGTTAAAGTCAACGTTATCACATTTCTTGAACAGTTAGAGCACTCATGTTTATTAGTTTCGAAAGTTCTTTTTATTCTAGCTTTCATTGTCCATATTTCTTATACTTGTCTGAGATTTATTTTTTGCTCCTGCATGTTCTTCATTCCTTGAAGCTCCCCTCCCTTTTTTTTGTTTGCAAAGTATTCAAGTGCATAGCTGAAGGTGAAATGTAGTTAGAAAGTGGAAGTGCAATGCCACCATCGTTGGTCTATTGACCTACTCGATCTGAATAGAAACACCTAAATGTCAAAACACCATGACTCACTTGTTGGGAGAAAATATGTAGTAGAAAAGTTACTTTTACATGATCAAATAAGATCCATTGGCCTTCTCTTGAAAATTTTTGGATATGATTTTAAAATATCTTGAATCTAGTGTTTATTATTATCACCAAACCTAAACATGAATATATAAACACGACTAAAATCCAATGCAGGAGCATAATTTATATTGGAAAATAAATTCACCATCTCTTAACCAAAGCCATGATTGTTCTGCTTATCTTAATATTCTTAGAGATTACCAAATGGAAAATACTTTATTGTCTCGTTCCTCTTATGTTATCATCACAAGCTCAAATTAGTTGACACAGTTCTGCAAACAACAAATGAAAGGAAAAATTATTAGTAATTGAATCCAATATTAAGCCAAAAAATGTAAGATCATGAACTCTTTGAGTTTAGACAATTTGGCACTTGAGGGTTGGCTCATATGTTTTACCTATGAATGTGCACCTTCGCCTACTCGCCCTAGGATTAGTCAGACCTTACGGGGAAACCAGGTATTTGATGCTAAATATAAAATGGAAAGAAAGTCCAAAACTTCGAAGCTGTGAGCTCTAATTTTACCTGAGCAGTACAAATGTTGCTGGTAGTTTTGTCCATGCAAATATGTTGTTCCCTAGTCTACATAGACATACGCTAAGCTTGCTTCCCTGAAGAATCACCACTAACAACAATTATTCTCCCAGACATCATCCTCTTATACACTTGTGAAGTAGCCAAAAAGGCAGCGTGTGGACCACCATAAACCATAGGAACACCAAATCTTAACACCATTGGAATGAGCATTCTTCACAAACTCACCATAGTCTAAAACTTCACCTTTAGTCCCTGGATACTGAACCAGTACTCCACACACATCCCCAGAACTATAATCTACATACTTCAAATCGGCAATAATGACTTTCAAATAAAACCCATCCGGTTTAGTCTTGCAAACATCAACAATATGAGGATGACAGTTACTCGCAATCACAAACGTCTTCCTCTTCTTCCCCTTTTCACTGTTGTTACACATCGTCATTACCTCTGCAACTATAGTACCTTCGGCAAGCAACGACACGTTGACATGGGAAGGCCAGTGTGATCAGTGGACAGTGATCACCGTCTGGAAATTGAGCAGAGATTCACGCCATCCTTGAGAGATCTCAGCCTGATAAGGAGTGTACAAAGTACCAAGCAGGATTCTCCCAAACGTTATGCAATATGCTCAATCATCTAACTCTTCGTCAATCCTTGATCGAATTTCGAAAACTTCATCAAATCTAACCTTATATATTTAGGACCTATGAAGTCAATGAGTTTGTCGAGACTATCAGATCCACAGTAATTCGCCATCTGAGTTTGTTCCTCCAGTATTCATTGCTAAATTGGCATGGGGTTTTGTCTAGGATGGCGAGTGTTTTCGAGACGGATGAGTGGTTCATGGTGACATGTGTATTTGGAGATGATGATGGAAGCTTCAATGGGAAAGTGAGCTTCTTTGGAGATGGTGCCATGGTATTTAACCTCTGCGAGTGTTGGAGTCCATTAATGCGGGTGTAATTGTGAGCGAAGGGGAGATTAGAGGACAGACATAAATCAAGGGATCGTGGGGGCTGGGGGAGAAAGACTTGCTTGGGCTTGAGGTTTGGTTGAAGTGTGAAGTGAGATGGCAAGATGTTTTCTGAGGAATCGAAAAATGACATGGATTTAGGAGGCGAGACGGCATGGTGTGCGATGCTGACGTGGCAGAAAGGAGGAGACTTAGGCTTTAGTTGACGTAGGTATCCTGGGAGCTCACAATTAAGAACTTTTAATTAGTTAGATTGGACTGCATCCTCTGACGGCATGATGTAATTTTAAATTTTGTGACATGTTAGCGTTTATCAGATAGGTTCCATATTTTCCATACATGATGTATTTAAATAATATATATGGCTATATATTGGATCATTTATATTTTTCCAAATATATAATGTTCATGCATATTTTATTTGGGTCAATCATGTACTTTGTGTATAAATAAATTGTAAATTAAAAAGTTTTATATTATGTTGCAGAGTATCATATAAAAAATCTAAATATAAAATCTGACCAAATATCATATAGGAAATAAATCTCTCAGTGCATAAAATATGACAAAAATAATTTAATCATTAATCTAAAAGTAATAAAAAATATTAAACCCATAGTTTAATAAATACCTGCAATAGAAATCCAAAACTTGGTTAGTAAGTAATAACGTAGTTTATGTATTTGCATTAAATATATTTATTCTAAATTAAACCAACAAAATAATAAACAATAAACCAAAGTTCGCGTACAGTAGTCTATGAGATATTCTGAAATATTTGTTTGTAGACTATATTCATAGTTTTTCTCTAAGGGCTGCCATCTTTATCGGTTATTAGGATTTTCAGTCATGCTCTCGATTTCACTTTTGAAAGTGCAACGTATAATTGACCATGAGAGAACACTGGTCTTGGTAAAAACAAACCAGCATTTTCAAGCGTCTGACCTTGACTTTTGTTGATGGTCATCGCAAAAGCTAGAGTCACAAGGAACTGCCTTCGGCGCATTCTGAAAGGAAACTTTGCTTCAGGTGGGGTGACAAATATCCTTGGGATCAAAACTTTGTCTCCCACAATTTCATTTCCCATTATGATTCTACTTTCTATGACATGCTGTGCTAACTGAGTAACGATTAGCCTAGTACCATTACATAAACCACCTTTAGAATCAATGTTACGAAGACACATTATAGGAGCACCAACCTTTAGTTTCAAACAATGTCTAGGTAGTCCAGGGACTTTGACACTGTTCAAAAACTCTATAGGATAATCGACTGTAGGGTTTGCGTTGATATCTAATGGAGTAGCTATATCAGATGGAGTAATGCTGTCAGAGCTAAGATAAATCTTCTCTTGACCTTAAACCAACACATGTAAATAATTTTTTTAGTAGCTATCTTTATAGAAGTGGAACAATAGTTATGCAACAAATGAATTTTTTTTTTAATTATTTTACATGGCAACTGAGAAAGCATGTAATCATTTATTTTGTCGACCTCATCATTTGTAGGACTCATAATGGCTCTATGTCTATACAAATCCTTATCATGTGATGTCTGAAAAGATTCTCCATAAACTTCCTTTGCGATAGTTTGTATAGGATCTTCTCTGCTCTCTTTTATTAGTAAATCTTTGGGGATATCCATCTCAACTTGACCGTCGTTTGGCAAATTTATCTTTCCATCTCTAATATCCAATAACCATTTTGAGAAACACTCAAGCTCTTTTGATGCCTCATCGTTAAAGCTTGCAAGTAATCTTATGTTTTTGGTTAATTTCAGAACATTGCAGTTTTCCAAAGATATGGCGAAGTTAATGCCGCCAATACAATTTCTGCTCTACCTCCTCTAGGAATGACTAGTAATATCTCTCTGAAATCACCTCCAAAGACGACAACCTTACTGCTAAATGGTTTCTCATCATCATTTCTAATAATATCACACATTTTAACGATCAAAGTCTCGAAGCACTTTCTGCTCATTGTAGGCGCTTCATCCCATACTATTAATTTTTCCGCTTTAACAAGTTCTGCACGATCCGATCCTTGACTCATTTTCTTGCAAATAGTAAAGTCGTCTGCATCAATGGGAATACCGAATCTTGAATGTGCGGTTCTACCTCCTTCTAGCAAGAGTGCATCAATTCCACTAGACGGGGTATTGAGGACAATGAGACCTCTAGATCGAATGGTTGTTGAAAGTGCTCTATATAAGAATGTTTTTTCCGGTACCTCCAAATCCATGAAGAAAAAATATGCCACCTCTATCATTCAATGTTGCATCCAAAATCTGGTCGTAAACTCCTCGTTGCTCATTTGTCATCGTCTGAAGCAGTCTTTCATTTTCTTTTAACCGATCTTCTCGTACATAATTGAGCTCATCATCGATAAGTCAATTTCCAACTTAACTACGAAAATCATCTGGCTTTTGCATGAGGTCCCATTTTCCAAGCATACAATCATTGCTGAGCAAAATATTTTCAATTTGAGTAAGAGAAATGCTCGTAATCTGCTCCTTAGTCAAGTTCATTTCTGCAGGAAGATGAAATTTATTAAACAATACTGATATTTATATATTGTTCTTTAAATGCAAAAGTATTGAAAGGTTGTTTACCAGGTCGATCGAGTTTTCTTCGCATATTGTAAAGGATATCTTCCGTAAGATACTCGAAAGTAGCATCCCACACAACATGAGGTTGAGATAAGCATTTAACTAGCAGCATTATAGCAAAAAAACTTCCGTGTATATCTGCCAGAACAAAAAAAGCTAGCTTCTTTTATACCTTCAATGTACTCTTTGTCATCATCCATCAATCCCAAGGCATAGCAAGCCTCTCTAAACGTATCATAAACTATGCCTTCAACTCTCTTTATATCCTCATAAGATGTCGGTCCTCTTACCCAATTGAGCAAAACCCGCAGAAAGTACAATTCGTCACACGACAAATGGATATGCGCAATCCTCCCTATTGCGAATCCTTGTTTCCGTGGTTTCCATTCTCTCATTGACGCTTTCCAAAAAAATTGGGTAGGAAACACAGACTACGTCAAACCTTTGGCCTCTGAGTATTTTTTACATGCTTCCATCCAAGCCAAAAACATTGACTGATTTATTGTCTTTTTGTTAAATACACTCTCAATACATTCGTCCTCATCGTAGAACACCATTTATTGATATGGTAGATGAAATCCAAGTTTTTCAACAGAAGTAGTTCGATAGTAGTAGCATATGCTAGAATTCGCCAAGTGGACTCAGGTGCAGAAAGATATCTAATTAAGAAAATGGTGAACAACATGTATAATTAACATAAATAAAAATTTAGATAGAATTAAATCTTGTAAATTTCCTTAAGAAAAAGTACCTGCAGTCATAATATCTCTTAATTTCATCAACGACTCCATCTTCATCTTCTCTGTCTATCGCAGCTAACAGATAATCTGGTCCTTTATGTATATATTTAAAAAGATATTTAACAGCACGGGTCTGGATGCACCATTCAACATTCATATAAGCCCGGTAGCGAAGCATGAGGTCTCTGTTATACGGTATGAAAAATCCATTGTCTAATTTGAAACCATTTTTTTCCAGAAACCTACCATCAAGTTGATGCATGTAAGCAGGAAATCCATTTACGTCAATCGTCGTCCTGATGTTGGGATGTTTGGGAAAAAATTTTGAACACTTTCCGTTCACCATGCATACATTATGTTTTTTTGATGCGCCGCAAGGTCCATGCATCATACACTCTACAATAATCTCATACAAATTTGCATCTATTGTCTTGTCTGGAATTTCAGCAAAGATAATCTTGTCGATATCATATGTTGTTGGAAATTTCAAATTTTTATCCATGAAGAGTAGGATATGAGCATGCGGCAATCCTCTTTTTTGAAACTTAATTGTGTACATAGCTGTAATAGAGTTAAAAAGAGTTATTGAAATATATATACAAGGTAACCACGTTTGACATAAGGAGAACGATAAAATAGTAATCATTAAAAGATGGTTTTTGTGCTGCAAAATATAAACTATTTAAAATTGTTTTAGAGAAAAATGATTGGAAATTTATCTGTCGAAGTTTTTCCAAAACAAGAATCTTCTTTGTCAACTCGACTAAAAGATTAAAGCTTCATATTGAAAACTCTACACAATATGTCTGGTCTATCCTCTGTGGTCAGATTATATTTGTTTAAATACCTCGTTCTCTCTGGCCATTTAGAATTGCATGTAAAAGTGATGAATATATCCGGAAATTCAAAATACTTGCATAAAGCCATGGCATCCAAGTAATCCTGCATCATATATCTCTTTCTTTCGGTGAAAGAGGCTAGAATAAATATTCAATTCCCTTGCTCAGTCATCTTAACTCCACCCTTAGCAGCTGCTCTTTGGATTGCATCGTAGTTATCTGATTGGAGTTTTTTTTTTCTGATTGTGCCACAAGAAACGCAATCGGCTCGATTCTATCATAGTGTAGGTGTCAACAAGAAGCTGGTGAAACAATCTGCCTGATCTTGTAATAATTGGTGATTCGCCCTTTCTCTCTAGAATCCGATACACAAAGAATTCGCGCATTGTTATTGACTTGCGTTTCAAGACAGCAGTGTCCTCAAAACCAATAGGAATATTTAACTGGAAGTCATCCTCTCCATATGGAAACAATAATGGATATTGCAAAGGCAAATAAATTGGATGTAATTCACTGATCCTTTGGAGTTGTCCACTTGTACTTTCTAGAACAATGCCACAATCATTTTAAGGAATAATACAATTAAAGAAATTCCTTATATAAAATGTAATTATATAGTTTCTAACTCAATTCGGAGAGAAGTGTAAACATGTCAATATCTTTAAACTTTATAATCAAAAATACAGTACGAGCATCTTACAATCCCCCTAACCTAGCAAACTTAATGGCACAATCAATTTAAGGAATAATAAATTGGTTTGGAAATTGGTTAATGAGTAGAGAAGATTGGTTAATACAATTTGGATTATGGTTTGTATTTATATTTTTAGGATGAATTTAATAAAGATAAATTAAAAATAAATTAAGATTGTTTCAACCAATCAAATTATAACAATAATTCTCCAACTGTTCATATGGATGACACATAAACACATTTCATTAAAGTGTACTCTCAAATAATATATAGGGATATGATATACTCCATTGAAAGCTTAGGTTGGATCGTTCATTGTAAATCACATTTCATTCAACATAAAATGTATATTATTCAAGAGATTTTGGCCATTGAATCACCTAGAAATGCAAAAAAATGTCACCTTCAAATATGTTCCTTAATCTTATATCTTGAGAATTTTTTGCGCTACTCGAATCTCTTAACAAGGGAGAGATCATTGAGCATATTCTCAATATTTCATCATCATTACGAGCTCTTCCTTTTGTCTGCACAAAAAATAGAGAAACCTACATTATCTCAAAAATTTCATGACATCGCAACACTATATGTCAACTTTATGTATCTCCATTGAATAGACAAAGTAGAATACATTTTAACTTTAAGAGAAGGAACCATTTCCACTGCTTCTTCGACGGTTTCAGGAAATAAATTCACAGTGACAAACTCAACACAACCATTAGTCCAATGATTCAATGGGCATAATAAGTGTAAACTATTATTGAAGAAACTCAACACTTTCTTTGGTTCTTCGTCTCCAAGATTAAACTTACTGATAAACTTGATTGATTCATAGCGTCCTCATAGTCATAGACTTGTCGAAGCTGTTCATATTTGTGTTCAAGAATCAAAGAAACTTCGCAATTCATCAAACACTTCGCATTTAAAAATTCTATTGTCAAAAAAAACAGAAATTTTCCAATATTTTTTCTTTTCGTATAATAACCGAATAAATTCGAATTATAAACCAATACTTTTTTCTGGTTATTATTTTTGAAAATAGAGCATATTCTATAAAATAAAAAGGGAAAATTTTCATAATATAAATAATTAGCAAATTTTATTATGGCCTTCATAAACTCCTATGTCATATAAATATAAATACTCTATTTTATAGGGTATTTCTCACCGAATGAAAAGTTATTATTTTCTTATTTTTCCTGTTATTGTAAAAACTATTATTATTATATCGAATAGTAAATCTACACACTAATTTTTCACCTATAAAAGAGTAAAATATAATCTATATGCATTTTGATTTAAAAATTATATTACTGTAAAATGTTGTAAAATATTATATATAGAAATCAAAAAAGGAATTGAGATTACCATTCAAGTTTAGGAAAATCCAAAATCTATACCAAAACTAAAATCCAAAAACCAAAGACTAAAAACCAAAATACGAAATCCAAAAATCATTTTAAAAATTACAAACAGTCAGGGCATATTAAGCTAACGACAAATTTATCTCTGATTGGAAGTTAAACAGTGTCGGAGTAACATAAGGTAAAGTTCTATACATAAGCCTTTTCTTCATGGATTTATCAGTTACTTTCAAATCAATCTTCTGATGAAGACGATGTTTCTCATCATTATCATTATCATCATTATCACCATTCTTAGATTTGGTCCTCTTCTTCTTCTCTCTCTCGGCTTCTTCTACTTCCTCCCTAGTAGCATCAATTGGCTCCTTTACAATCTCTAAAAACTGAACGACTAACGCTTCATGGTTCAAGAGAATGGACAAAATCTTTCCTTTTATATCTTTTGCCATAATCTTTCCTTCCTCATACCACTCCACCGTGCGAAGTACCACCCCGTGGATTTCCAGATAAAGTCTCTTAAGCATGTCCAAGAAACTCGGAAAACGAATTCCTAAAGTTTCTTGGAGTTTTAATTCTTGAATCTCATCTTTCATAACTCTCTTGAATGTTTGAGAAAGATCATGGTATTCTTCAAACATATCCAAGAGAGAACTAAGAAATACGTCTTCATCGACTTGATGCGATCTAAATCGTTTCATCAAGTCGATGTAGCATTTGAGTTTCGATGGACTTAGTGTCTTTTAGATTTCCTTCATTAGGTCAAAAATATTCTGATTGTGTTCGTGTTTTGCATTGTTACTCAAATTTTTCTTGCTCATCCTTTAGGTAAAAGGTTTAGAATTTTTTTTTTTCGTCTGATCTAAATTAATGTGTGAGTTCTTGTATTTATAGGTAGCAAAAGATGTTTTAGTTCACGTAGGAACTTGTAATCCTAATTTTTTTTTGGATTTTTAATTTCTAACTTCATTACGATTTTATCCCTCGGTTTAATTTTCATTAAAATCCAAATAGTATCAAATTAACCTAACAGAAAGATAATAAAAATTTTTATAATTTTTTTTATAATAATTTACGTAACCACGTATAATTTATTTTTAAGATATGACCAATTATTATGAACATATGAAAATTAACTTTCTTTGATTCAGTTCGGTTAAATCGTTATTTCGATTATTTTGGTTTTAGTTCGTAGAAGCCCCTTAGTCGAGTGGTTGATTACAGAATTCATTAATGCTTATACACCAAGAGGTATATGGATCGATTCCTTGAAGAAGCAGATTAATGGAAGCAAACTTATAGAAAATTTTCAGCGTGGTGCAAACAGAATCGTTCATCTTGGTGATGGAATTCAACAAATGAAATGGGAAGATTTTTCTGGTGAAGAATTGTCCGTTCGTCTTGGTGATGAGATTCAGGGAATGGGAAGATTTGTTCGGTGAAAATTTGTCCTTGTAGTTGTTTCTCATAATCAATACTATAATAACACTAGAGACTCTCCAAATGATGACACCTAAGCATTTTTTTGTTACGAGAATTTGACACCTCATAAAAATATTTAAATCAAATAACCAATAAAAACAAAACATAATACACATCATTTTTAATGTTGACAAATTAATATAATATTATTTATACATAAAAATGCTTTAAAAATTAAATATGGTTGGTGCTGTCTTTCCAACTTCATATGTTCATTTATATATGGTAATTTGATTAAAAATTTCTAATACAATTGACTGATATTTTATTTGTATCCTCATTTCGATGTAAGTACGGGAATATTTTTTGAGATAATCCACATCTCAATTCGTATTAAACTCGACGTTTACTTAATAGTTTAGAAAGTCCAAAAAATGGTTAGAGATTTAAAATTTCAACTTGAATAAAAAATATTTTTCACACCACGAAAAAAATATAAGTAAATACGAATCGATGAAGATGACACAATTATGTAGGACTTAGTGTAATTTTATTAAAATATACGTACTTTTGTTATATATGTATTTTAATCATGTAATATATGTAGTAGTTAATAAAAATAACCTGCAACATCGTGCGGGTATTTACCTAATTTATAATAGAAATAATAATTGACGATTAAAAAAAAAATTCAGTTCAATTCAGTTATGAGTCGCTCGGTTATCGGATTTAGTTTCGGTTCAGTTTTTATCACATAAAGAAAGTATTAAAATACTTTGAGAGTACACTTTAATGAAAAATGGTACATCCATCTAAAATACATGCTACAATAAATTTCAAATCTTGCTTTTGTTTGCTCTCCCCCTATATATATTATTTAAGAGTACACTTTTATGAAAAATGCTTATGTGTCATCCATATGAGAAGTTTGAGAATTACTCTCATAATTTGATTTGTTCAAACGATCATAATTTCTTTTTAATTTATCTTTATTTAATTCATCTTTATTTAATTCTTCTTAAAAATAGAAATACAAACCATGAACCAAATTGTATTAACCAATCTTCTCAACGCATTAACCAATTTCCAAACCAATTTTAATTATATTAATTCTTAAATTGATTGTGCTATTAAGTTTGCTAGATTAGGGGGATTGTAAGATGCTCATACTGTATTTTTGATTATAAATTTTAAAGATATTGACATGTTTATAGTTCTCTCTGAATTGAGTTACAAACTATATAATTACATTTTACATAAAGAATTGCTTTAATTGTATTATTCCTTAGAATGATTGTGGTCGTAAGTTTTCTTTACATTCCTAAACTTATATAATTATTTTCTTTATTATATGTTTCCTTACATATACTAAAATTTAATAACAGTGTACGGTTATATATCGTGAATAAATCGACATTTACTAAAACCTTAAAACCGACATATAGCAAATTAGATAACTAGTTTATTACATTGTCGATTAACTCATATTTTTAGAGAATTTTTCTAATTTTGATTTTCACTATTTAATGACCTAGAAAGTTTAATATATATTTATATTCAACCATTGTAATTGTATCCATTCACATAAAAACAAAAATCGCAGAGATAAGTTTGTTAATAATATGTTTTACGATGTTTTTGATCTCCACCTTTATGAACATGACTAGATTGTCTATGTGAAAATACTTCACGTTTGGCGTCAAAATGATCGTGATAATCAATCACTAGAAGCTATTCTAACCGATAAAAAGGTATTGATCGATTTTTTAATATCATATTATCTTAAACTTGTCCTCGGTGTATGTCAATCGTGTTGAGTTTAATATATTTTAACTCAATGTTTAAACTCAATTCGTTTAAATAAAATAACTCAGTTTCATCATTGCTTTCGATTTGACTTAAATTATTCAGGTTGGTCTTAATATGATATGAAAAATATCAAACTCTCATTATAATGTATCGCCTACCTTTGAAATTATAATGTTATTAACATTATTTAAGAAGCTGTATTTTGTTTCTTACTTTATATAAAATTTTTTTATCCAAGGTGAAAAAATACATACATCAATTAGACATGAGTATTTGAACACCTATTTACCAATAATGGATATAAGCGATCGGTGGAAGCGCATTGCTAATTTTGATCTCTTGCTTGTGGTTGGAGTTAACAGAACAATTAAACATGCTTGCAAAATTTTCTTCGTGTTTGGAATTTCTATTTTATTGAATAGCCTCTACTTTGATTTTACGAGTTTTAAAGATATACTAAATCCGGCCTATAATACACGTTACTTGGTTGGTAAGTATTTGTGGATTTTGTGTATATATATATATATATATATATATAACTATTTTTTTAAAAAAAAATCGATTATATAATTAATTTTTCATACGATTATCACCTAACATCATTTTAATTTTATAGATATAATTGGGCAACTAACTAATGTTGGGTGAATTCAAACAAAAAAGTTTATTTTCCCCAGAGTTTTTATGTAGAAACTTACATTCCAAATACGCAACACAAAGTAGGTTTTTGTAGTTAATTTCCTTTCATGTAAAATCCATGCATTTTATAAAGCTACATATATTGATGCAATATGCATTTTATAAAGCTACATATATTGATGCAACATGTAATGTTTTTTTTGTCGATCTTTGTAGTAACATATATTTGAATTATGTGTTGTGGGGTGATCAAGCACAATATTTCTGGGAAACTTTTAAGGCCACTAGAAACTATTTAAATATTGTTGTCTTACGCCTTCCAAAATTGAAGAATGAGCGAGGTATTTTCTTTTATATTATATATAAGTTTGTTTTTAAATTTATTCAATTATAACGAAATTTGTAAAAACTTTATATAACCCACAATTTAGATTTCAGGTGTATTTCTTCGGAAAATTTTAAAGTTTTTAAGATTATGTTGATCCTAGACATACCTTAAATTGATGATTTAAACATCAGGTGTTTATAAATGCGATCTATGTTTAATTGTATTATCTACCTAAAATTTTCACTAATTTGTTAAAATGTGTTTTTAAAACGATGGTTTCAAACTCTTAAAGAACAAACAAGAACGAAGATACAAAGATTACTGGGAATGAATGACTAACTTCTGTTAGCCGAAGAACTTCCAAAAAAACTTCCCGGATTTTATGTTCTTTTTCATTTTCTTTTTTTGAAACTTTTTATTTTTAAGCATATTTTCGACACTTCTAAATTTTTCATTTGAGAACAATGTTTCAATTCATCCATTATATTTATTGTTTTAATGGTTCTAATATATATTTAAGATATTATCTAATGGTTTAATGATTTTAACATCAGGTTATTATAAACCACGATATATATTATATGTAAATTTAGATTTTTCACTGATTTATCTATATGTATTTTTTAAATTACGTGTGCATACTCTTGAAGATACCAACAATGTTAAAATCAGTGGTTTAATGTTGTTTTCCTTTTGATAAAAAAATTCTTTTCATTTTTAAACATAGTTTCGTACATATGATAAATGTTGACTTGACACAATTGTTTCATTTGATCCATTTAATGGTTGAACGATATGCCATGGTCAATTTGAGATGTTATTTCTCAATTGTAACTATGTTTAATAGGTAATTTCATGATAAATTAACTTGCCTATATAATTCTACGCAATGTCTACTACATGGTATGTGCTAAAAGCTCCGTTAATTAGATTATTTGATGGTCATTTTGAGATGATCATTTCTCTATTATCAAGTAATGCTTCATGGTATGTGTTCAAGACTCTTTTCACACACTGTTTTTAAAAGTCGCTTACTAAACACTGGGGTCCTGTTATGGATGTATGTTTCGACAAACATGATACATATATTGTAGTATTGTAGTGGTACTATAAGAATTTATAAACAAAAAACTGAACTATAATTATTTGGTTTTGTTAAAACGTTTCAACAAGGGACGACAAGCAGAAAAATTAAACCAAATACTCTATACGATCTAAACTGAAAACGACATAACCATACATCTAGATTTATCCGTTCTAGACGTCGGAATTAAAAATGGATAAACCCTTCTGTGTTTCCTTAAAACTTAAGCAATGGTGTTCATTGGAGTCATAAGATTCCGGTCCGAGGGAAACTTTTTTAGTTCCAAAGCGAAGATGACAAGAATCCGAACAAGCATTCACGGTAAAAATGCAAGCTTTATTTTGATATAATAAATGTAAGCTTCATTTATTTAATAAAAAATATTATACAACAAGTTATGCAATTTTTTGAACCTTGTGTGCAAAAATTATAGCTTAAAAATAGTTTTAAAATATACCATTTTGTAAAGGTGTTGACTACCACTCACGGAATTGGGTAGAAACATCATCAACCATGTACAATTTTATAAATCGAGGAGAAATATAACACTGAGGAATACCTGTAATTACTTAGTTAAAGTACTTAGATATTGTCATGAAAATATTTAAAAGATATTTTTCTAACTATAAGGAAAAAAGAATTATAGTACATACTGAGATGATTAAGAAACTGACTTTCTAACCTTTAAAGCAATGATGAGAGTCTAATTTGTATTTTTCAATAGTTGTTGCATTGTAAGGTAACCACACACATAATTTTTTGTTCCAGACAAACTTCATAGAAGACATATCGGAAAGATCACATGACATGATAAAACCATAGGTCAAAGAGGATCGTGAAAGTACAAAAGGTGGATATTCATACAAATGGTTACTGTATAAATATGACCATTAACAAGAAAATCATGTATATTATTATGTACTTATGAATTTTAAAATAATTATTTATGGTAGCAATATCTACTCTATTTTAATGCCAAACTTCAATAATGTGTATATCATTCACAAGTTTTTGATTTGTGAATCGTATGTTTGCCTTAGTCAATTAAAGAATATTCAACCTTGGTAATCAAATTTACAATTATTAGGAAAACGATAAATCAACAATATTGAATTCCTTAATCCCTAAATAAATAAAAAAGAATCAATTAAATATTATAGTAGTTCGGTGTATTTGGACTCGCAATTAGTTAAAAAATCGAATAATAGATATAAGGTTTCTTTATGACTGGCTCCTTTCCAGCGGATTTGAACTCTACACATGTCACT
>OVAN01010811.1:0-15328 GCA_900406275.1 Anastatica hierochuntica
TTAAGGTTGGAGGAAATGTTGTAAGTTGGAGATCAAGCTTACAAAAGGTAGTAGCTTTATCAACCACTGAAGCCGAGTATATGGCTTTATCAGAGGCTACAAAAGAGGGATTGTGGCTTATGGGTTTATGCAGTGAATTGGGGTTGGATCAAAAGTGTTTTAAGCTACACTGTGATTCACAGAGTGCTATTTGTTTAGCTAAGAACAGTGTTCATCATGAAAGAACTAAACACATTGCTACTAAGGTTCATCAGATACGAGATGTAGTTAATGATGGATTAGTGAAGATCCTAAAGGTTCATACTACTAACAATCCTGCAAATATGCTAACTAAGTGCGTACCTGGAAACAGTTTTGAGAAGTGCTTGGCACTTCTCGGTGTGAATCCTCAGTAGAAATCAGAGGAGTCTGCAGGTGGCTTTGGGTTGATTGGGTCACCTCGCAAGAAAGACAAGGAGATACTGTTAGTATCTGAGACAATCAACTGGGTAAGAGGAAGGTTCTATAAAAGATAAGCTGAGTAAGAGAGAAGGAGAATATTACCAGGTCTCGAGGATTCTGAGAAGGTAGAAGGTCATCTTCTGGAGGAGATTCATCTTGTTTTTAAGGTAGATCCGTGACATGCAAGAGAAAATAACACGTCTTGTAAGTCAAATCTAAAAGGATCCAAAATCGGAACCACTCAGAGGGATAGAGTGAAGGATCTAGAGGGGTACCTTTTAGAAAGAGTGAGTTTCTGACTGAGCTTGACGGCTAGGACGGAAGGACTCAGATGATCGGAAAGAATCATCGGGGAAAGCTCCGGGAAGCTAAAGAACATCGAAAGGAACTAGAGAGAGTCTGAGATCATTTTTTTCGGCGGCTTGAGACAAAGAATGAGACAAGGTGGAGATTGTTGGAAACCCTTAGTGTCTACTTCATTGTCTAGGGCCGGAAATGGATCTGGGCCAAATGGTTATTACAACAAATATAAAGGAGAAGAAAGTATTAGACTTAAGAGAAAATAAGCCTCTTTAGAGTTTGTTACAAATCCTAACTAATTAGTATAACTTGAGAGCTAAGGTTAAGTTTTTCTTCTTCTTCTTCCTTCGTTTTTCCTTGTAACGAGAGAGAGAGACATTGTTGTAATCTTGTTGATTCTTTTAGTGGAGCTTTGTGATCGACGATGGTCACACGAGACGTACCCTCTAGAGGAGGGGAACTCGTTAAATCTCGGTGTTGAGCTTTAGTTGATTGTGATCCAAGTCAAGTTCTTCATAGCCAAAAGGTTGATTCTAAAGAAGTGAATCGATCTGGTTTCCTCACATAATCTTCAACTCTTCCCCGACGGTGAACAAGACTGGGTTGGAAAAGAGTGGTCTCTAATGGTTGTTCAACAGGGATCAGAGGAATGGGTGTCGAAAGAGGTCACTGTCTCTGGATCTTTTGGTCCCATACCACTTTCCTTAGACATTGTTTGGCTCCTATGGATGTGGTTTCCAGGTCAATTACATCGACAAAGCCATCTTCTAACAGGCGTTTGGGTGGGTTCCGTGGCGGTTTCAACATGGTTTTCGTTTGTACGATCCGAGGGAAACTTGATGTTTCTGAGTTTGTATCATGGGTGTGTATGTATTTTGTTAAGGTTGATTGTCAGGTCTGTGATTGGTTTTAGAGTAAATTGGGTGATTCTCAATATCAGTATTGGTGAAGATCTCTTAGAAGGTTATAAGGAAAGTCCAGATCCTGCTTTATCTCCGGAAGATCAACCATTTCTAGAGATCACCTCAACATAAAATCATTTCAAGGAAGAGATACAATGATGCAATGGGTGACGTTGGATGGTTTTATGGAAAGTTTGGAGTTCCTTGTGATCTGGAAATCATTTTGGTATCGATTAGTGAAGAGCAGGTGGCCAATTTTGTCAACTACTGGATCCTTAGTATCAAATCCGTGCTATCCACCATTAATTGGGATTGCAGAGGAGGATTTTATCACGATTCTGGAAAGGTGTATATATAGTGGTTATAGGCTCCCAGGTCCTTCTGTTCCAGTATTCTTACAGTTTTCCTTTAGTGTGATCTTGTCTATTTGTACTCTTTTTATTTACGAGAATGTCTCAATTGGCTATGAACAAAGGAAAGGGGTTGTACGAACGGAACCAGTGAAAATTTTTGCGAAAAGGATTGCGAGGAGGGTGCAACAGTTTTCATTAACGGTGATTGGAAGGTTAATGAACCCGAAGGTCCATAGAATGGATCATTTTGTAGCAAATCTTCCGAAAATTTGGAGGATGGAGGGTAAAGTAGAAAATTTTGTAGCAAGTTCTAATTCAACTTTCAATAGGAATATGATATAGAGGAGGTGATAAACAATGACCTATATCATTTCGATGGTTGGATGATCTCTGCAGTTCGTTGGCAGCCGGTTGTTCACAATCTTTATCCATCAGACGTTACCTTCTGGATAAAAATTGGGAATATGCCCTTTCACTTATGGGAGGAGGAAACCATAAGGGCAGTGGGTAAGGCAGTGGGAAGAGTTAATGACATCGACGTGGAATCTGGAAGTGTGAATGTCACCATAAATGGTTTTGAGCCACTAGTCTTTTCCACAGTGGTGCCTTTTGACGTTGGGGATGAGATTAAAGTGGACCTATAGTATGAAAAACTTGTTGTTTATTGTGAGTCTTGTCTTATGATTACTCATGGGATGGATATGTGTCTGGAGATGAGCCGTGAGAAGCATGCTCATCAGGACCAGAAGGTAGTAGCTCCACTAATGGACACCACATCCAAAGCTAAGGTGGGATGGGAGGCTAATAAAAGACTTCCGGTTAAAAGGGCTCTAGAAATGTCAAAGACGGGAGGTTCAGAATATATTGTTAGTCAAAAAGAAGGTGCTCATAAGGAAAAAATGGCTAGGAAGGGTTCTGAACATGGGTATCCTTCTGGTTGGGATAGGAGAAGACCCGACGAAGGTGAAAATCAAAGGATTTACCGCAATGAAAGCTATCATGGAGGTAACTCTCGATCTAATCACAGGGAGTTACCACCTAAGGAGTTTGGAGGACATTTCAGGAGAGGAGGGCGTTTCTCAAACTGGCCCCAACCACTATATTACACAAGGAAAAGCCTTCAAGGGGGGGGGGCGATTAAATGTGATGCTTTAATCGTTTCAACTAAGCAGATTGTTAACACGGTGACGGAAGTGAAGGAGGCTAAAACACGTACTGTGGGTGAAAAGAATGATGGAGGGGATTTACTCTTAGAGGATTTGGATGACTTGTTGCTGGAGGAAGGGGAATTGGCTGCTGGTGATGCTTGTTTGATGCAAGAGGAGCTGATGACTAGATCAGCTACGGGGGCTAGTTCTAATGGTGTTTTGGAGGCTGCCATAGTTGAGAGTAATGTCTCAAATGAGCTACAAGGAAAGGGTACTATGTCCCAAATGGCATTGAGTGAAACCGAGGGTGATCAAGGTAATGTTACAGATTCTAGTACACTTTTGGAAGTTAATGCTATTATTGAATCTGTTCAACGTATATCCTTAGGCAATAATAGGGAGTTGAATAAGGTTAAAGCATGTAAAATTCCAAGAATTATTAGAGGCGTGAATATCAGGAAAATGAACTTAATGGCAATTGGATCACATAGGAAACTAAGAGGAAATAAAGGGCTGAAATTGAATTTAACAGGAAATTCGAATCTTATGTATGCGCAGGTTGCAGGAAGACATTGGAGTGGCAACACGGTATCGGGAGGTACGAAGGCTATCGTGCCGACCAAGATCACAAAGAAGAAGAAAGAAATGATGGATCCCTTAAAACCACCGGCTAGAACGTGAGGATACTAAGTTGGAATTGTCAGGGGCTAGGGAGCGATCTGACAAAAGATACCTTGCAGGATCTTTGGAAGAAATTTAAGCCGAATATTTTATTTTTGTCGGAAATGAAGCAATATGAGTTTTATTTAAAAAATTTCAATTACATTTGGGTTATAACAATTTGTACACTGTAGAACCTCGGGGTTCAAGTGGTGGACTTGCTATTTTATTTAATAATGAAGTAAAGTTGGATGTTCTTTCTTCTAACAATCAGATTATTGATGTACAATGTATTTTTGGTGGATCAAAAAGTTGTATATCATTCGTTTATGGGGATCCTGTGGCTGCAAAACAACAGAAAGTATGGGAACAATTAATACAATTGGGTACGCACAGGAAGGACCCATGGTTGATGATTGGAGATTTTAATGAATTTTCTAGAAATCATGAGAAAAAGGAGGAAAAATGAGACCGGCCATCTCCTTCGTCCCTTTCAACAATATGCTCCAACATTGTGGGATGTTGGAGTTTCCGTGTGCAGGAGATCATTTCTCTTGGAAAGGAACTAGGAGTAAACAAAAAGTAAGATGTAGATTGGATAGGACGGTAGGTAATGAGGAATGGTTGGATTTATTCCTGTACTCGAAAGTCAAATATTTAGCACGAATACGATCAGATCATAGACCGATTCTGCTCAAATTCGATAATAAACCCGAAGTTCGGAATAAACAATTCCGCTTTGACAAAAGATGGATTGGGCATGAAGGGCTTTCAGAAGCTGTTGGAAATGGACGAAATCGTACAAGGAACTTTCGGGTTCCATCTTTTGTAGATAAAGTTGTTAATTGTAGGAATTCAATCTCTTGGTGGAGGAAAAATAATATCTTGCTAGGAAAGGATAAAATAGACGTCTTAAAGAGACAATTAGAGGATGCAGAGGAAGATGACTCAAAATCTGAGGATGATATCGGTAAATAAGAAGGAAATTACATGAAGCATATAGGGAAGAAGAATTGTATTGGCGTTAAAAAAGTAGAAGTTTGTGGTTAAAGGAAGGGGATAAAAACACAAAATTCTTTCATACTACAACAAAACAGAGGAGAGCAAGAAATAGGATCACAGGCTTGATCAATAAACAAGGAATATGGGAGAACTCACCGGAGGGGATAGAGGGCGTGGCATGTGATTATTTTATTGATTTTTTTGAAGCTACGGTGATGGACAACTTCATGGAGATCCTACAAAATGTCGAACCAGTTATCTCGGATAACATGAATAAGATTCTATCACAAGAGGTAACAGAGTTGGAAATTAAAAATGCATTATTTGCAATGCACCCTGAAAAAGCCTCAGGGCCGGATGGGATGACGACCTTATTTTATCAAAGGTTTTGGGGACTTCTAAAGGAAGATTTAATTATTCTAATCAGGAAATTTTTTTTGGTCAGGGAGGTTAGATAACCGTTTGAATGAGACAAACATCTGTCTAGTACCAAAGAAAGACCAACCTAAAATGATGGCAGATTTAAGGCCGATAAGTTTATGTAACATGAGTTACAAAATAATCTCAAAAATCTTGTGTCTACGGTTAAAAAAATTCCACGGGTAATATCCGAAACACAATCGACTTTTGTTTTAGGGCGTCTGATCACATATAATATTCTAATAGCCCAGGAGATGTTCCATGAGTTACGCACAAATCAGGCTTGTCGACATAATTTTATGGCAATTAAGACGGACATGAGCAAGGCTTATGATCAGATCGAGTGGACCTTTCTGGAAGCAGTTTTAGGCAAGATGGGATTTGAATCACAATGGATTGCTTGGCTAATGTGGTGTGTAAGGTCAATGACTTACAAAGTGCTTCTTAATGGGAAACCAACATGACATATAGTGCCCCAATGAGGATTGCGACGAGGAGATTCTTTTATCTCCATATTTATTTATTATCTGTACGGAGGTACTGATTGCAAACATAAAACAAAAAGAAATTGCTAAGGCTATAACTGGTATAAGGATTGCTCGGCGTAGTCTGGCAATCTCGAACTTACTTTTTACGGACGACAGCTTGTTCTTCTATAAAATGGAGGAATCAGAATGCTAGGTAATACTGGATGTCTTGCGGGTGTATGGGATAGCTTCAGGGCAAGTGATCAATTTTGAAAAGTCATAAGTTATGTTTGGCTATAATGTGCCTATCCATGTCAAAGACAAAATGAAACAATTATTAGGGATCACAAAGGAAGGAGGTATGGGTTCATATTTAGGTATCCCGGAGATTCTGGCAGGATCGAAGAGTAAGATCTTCAATTATATTAAGGAACGCCTGGGTGATCGGTTAATGGTTGGTCATCCAAATTTCTATCAAAGGGAGGAAAAGAGATCGTGATAAAATCGATTGCTTTGGCTCTCCCTAACTATGTTATGTCATGCTTCGAGCTCTCCCAAGAGTTAACAACAAAGTTAACTAGCGCGATTTCCCAATTTTGGTGGAGTTCCAATGGATGTAACTGCGGTCTCCATTGGCATGCATGGGAAAAACTTTGTTTATCAAAAGCTGATGGTGGTTTGGGATTTAGGTCAGTGAGGGTATTTAATACAACTTTATCGGTAAAAAAATTTTGGCGGTTATTCCAATACCCGAACTCTCTGGTCGCTCGAGTGTTTAAAGGTCGTTATTACAGGAATGTACATCCATTATGGGCAACTAAGCCATACTCACCTTCCCTTGGATGGAAAAGTATTTTTTCCTCTCAGGAGCTCATCAGGCCAGGGGTATGGGTACGAATAGGGTCGAGAATAAACTTATCGATGTGGAATGCCCTATGGATCTTAGATACAAATCCTAGGCCAGCCACGGGCCGTGGAAGTATCTGGCATCCAAATCTGGAGGTTCAACATTTTATTAATCCTGTTACGCGGGAGTGGCATCTACCAGCTCTTCACGAATTCATGGATCCAGAGGACATACCCTTAATTCGAGCGATCCAACCAAGTCGGACAAATACACATGATGGTTTGATCTGGCATTTTACGAAATCAGGACATTATTCGATTAAGTCAGGGTATAGTCTACTACATGCACCACAAGCGATTCAAATTAATAATTTAGGTTGGGGACCAGGGCTGGAAGCCCTCAAGGCAAAGGTCTGGAAGATAAAATGTCCACTGAAGATTCAACACTTCTTATGGCAAATAATTTCTGGAGCCCTGGCAGTTTCTTCGAACTTATCACATAGGGGTTTACATTGTGACATACTTTGTAAATGTTGTGGTGACCAGGAGGAGACGGTGAATCATGTTTTGTTTCAGTTCCCCTGGTCTCATAACATCTGGATGAGGTCAAACATCTCTTTAAGACTAGGTATTTTCCCCACGGCATCAGAGTATAACAATATGGATGATCTACTACGGAATGAAGGTTCAGGTCATTCAGACAATACTCACTATGAGATGTTCCCATGGATCTTGTGGTATATATAGAAAGCAAAGAATAAGAAGACTTTCCAGGGGTTACGCACGAAACAAGAAGAAATCTTAGGCAACGCGGAGAGTGACTTTACAATGTGGAAAGAAGCACAAATTGTTCAGGCGGAGCATCCCGAGACGAGTGTAACTCAAGTTACGGATATGGATAAAAATTATATCAAATGCAACATCGATGGGGCATGGAAGGACCATGATCCCACATCTGGTCTTGGGTGGATTTGTATTAACGAACAAGGAAGGATTATTCTCCTTGGAGCGAAAGGTCAAAGACGGAGTCTCTCGTCATTACATGCAGAAAGGGAAACACTGCTCTGCGCAATGAGGATTCTCATCAATAGAGGGATCGTCTGCCAAGAGTTTGAGACGGATTGTATCGAGCTAATCTCAATCATCCACAAGCCAGAAGAATGACCAGCTTTCCATAACCTAATTGAAGAATTTTAAGGCATGAGACCGCTGTTCCCGAATTTCTCCCTCACTCTCATCCCTCGTTCTCTAAATGTGAAAGCAGATTGTTTGGCCCAAGTCACCCGCTCGTTGTCCCGCGATTGTACTTATGTTGATGTTTTATCTCCTAATTGGGCTTCCAATTTGGGTTGCACTTTCTAATTAATGTCTGGTTGGCAAAAAAAAATCCAAAATTTTATTTTTCTTGTCGTTAAGAATATTCTCGAACTTTTTTTAATGGAAAGCAAGGAAAATAAAACACAAAAGATACTACAAAAAGTATTATTGTTGGGGATAAATAAATCTCACGACTTTGAATCTCTGGTTAAACAACCAAGGTGTAACCCTGACAAAATCTCTGCCTATAATGAGAGGACAGTGTTGCCGTAAAAGATTGCAGGCGATGATTTGCGGGGACTAAATCTTTGTCTGTGATTAAATAAAGATGATAAAAAAGTTTAAATTTTTTACTTTTTACGGATGAGCAACATAAAATAAGTTGTTAAACTTGTTATTAATTACTATTTTATTTTAATTTTATTTTTTAAAAGATGTTGAAACTAATAAGAAAAGAATAAGGTGATTCAATTATATTTATGCTTTAACTAGAAAATAATTATGAGTGTAAGGTAAAATATGAAAATTGCTTGAAGAAACTGTGTACATCACTTAGAGCAGTTTTTACCCTACATCATAAAGTGTCTACATGTGTGATATCTTTGTAAAAGATGAATTTCTGCAGTCAAGTCCCTACAACTGGGGAAAGGGGTATTGTTTAAGCGAAAAATAAAGTTAAAAGAGATAAATTCGGAAGAAGAACATAGAGTTGAGATATCGTGGAGTAGACTACGAATCTCATTTATCATTGCTTTCTATTTGATAAGGGTTACAAGGACCTTGGAGTCTGAGTAGACATGGAGCCGCAACATATTGGCATTCAAAGCTGAAATTAGGGCAGCACGCACATCAAGAGCTTATGCTTACAGAGGCGAGAACATTGAGGCTTGATGTGTTGAATGAGAGGCAATTGTTATGTTGTCATGCATCTTGAAAAGTCATCCTAACCCGTATGCCTTGGTGGAGGCCACCTAAGTACCGTCGACATAGCGGAGGTGGGAAAGCGGTGAAGGAGAGGGTCATGGTGAGCTTCGCGATGCTAGTTTTTGCTTTGGTTTGACAACATATCCCTCATGCCAATAACGAGCATATTTGATTCTTTTGGCGATGATTTTAGATTCGGAGAATAGTTTTCCTTCAATAGAAATGTGTTACAAGCTTTCCAAAGTCCACATATGATCCATGGGGTAAGGGGGATGCAAGAAAAACTTGCGGGGGAAGATTCACGCATTTCAGTATGCTTTGGAGCAGGTTGTGACAAGATGGTTGCTCCTCGCTTGGAGCCTACAACAAAGGATCCAAATCCCACCCTCTAGTTCTAAAGGAGCATTGGACTAGAACATGTAATAAATCTTCAGGTTGGCCACAATGCTTGCAGCGTGGGTCCATCCTAATGTTACGAATAATAGAAGCTACTCCGATGAGCAGTGTTGCCGCTTTCTAGAGGAAGTGCTTTCACCTTTGAGGCTTCTCTTACATTACACACACATTACTGCCAGTTGAACGTGGTTTGGTTTGCATTTTGAAGCGACTTGGCCACGACATATCCAAACTTTGTGGTGTATGAGCCAAAATTTTCAGGGAGCCAAATGAGCTGGTCTTCTAGTCATGTGATGCTCATGATCAATGGATTAATATAGTCCTCATACTGAGGTAAGCGAAGTTTCACTGCAGTTATATTTCAATCTTTTGTGGCTGGTCAGATGAGATCATTCACTCTAAGATCTTTATTATTCATCAGCGGAGCCAATAGGGGGTAGCCGTTTGGCTACAAGAAATCAATGAATCCTCCAACACTTTGATCTTTCACCATTTCCCACCGATCAACCTAAGCCTTTCCGAATGAGATTGCGGCCAACTACTATTCTGCGCCAGCCATGAGAAGCTGAGAACAGTGGAGAGCATTCCATGAAAGAGGAGGAATGACAATATTTTCCTAAGAGAACTAAATCTAGCAAGCAAGTAGGAGATTAAATGTGGTGTCAACTAACCTTAGCTAGGAGTGCATCTTTAAAAGCTTTAAGGTCTCGGAAACCTAATCCTCCTACAAACTTTGGATTGCTGAATTTTTTCCAAGAGATCCAACTAATCTTCTTTTTTTCTTTATCATCCCACCAAAATTGAGTAAGTAGAGATCAAATTCTCTTACAAAGTGAACATGGGAGTTTGAAGCAAGACTTGACGTAAGATGGTATTGCCGTTAGAACCGCTTTAAGGATAATTTGCTTCTCGACTCCGGATAAGTATCTCGATGACCAACTATGAGCCTTGTGATGAATGTTGTCAACAATGGCTGAGAAGATATCCTTCTTTTGCCTCCTGAAGTGTTAGGTTAACCCCAATTACTTTATGATTCCACCTTCGTTTTATGTGCGAAGAGAAGCCTTAACACGTTGTTTGACACCCAAAAGAGTTTTGGACTAAAAGGTGACAGAGGATTTTGTAAGATTGATACTTTGTTCCGTAGCTAATTCGTATCGCCCAAGAATGGATGACAAGGTCGAGCAACAAGAGGGACTTCACTTACAAAAGAACATCATGTCATCTGCGGATAAAAGATGGTTAGCGGAGGGGCTAGTGCGGCCTACTTTCACTATGGGAAGTGAGTTGTAGTCTTGAGCTTGGTTACAACTAGAGAGAACTTCCGTACATAGTATGAAGGTGTATAGTGATAATGGATCGTCTTGACGAAGGCTTCTCGAGGGAACTAGCTTGCCCTTTAGTTCCTCATTTACTAAGAACAAATATGAGATGGAGCACACACACCCCATTACTTAAGAAATCCATACGGGATGGAAACTTAGCTGAGAGAGGACTGCCTTGAGAAATCTCCACTCGATCGTATCGTATGCTTTGCTTATGTCAGTTTTTACTGTCATCGAGTAAAATTTTCGAGCTCTCAAACTATGGATATAGTGGAGTATCTCATGTGTAATGAGGACGTTATCCGAGATGCCTCTCTCCGGGACAAAAGCTAATTGATTATTGGAGATCAAGCTCGATAGTAGGGGCTTTTCAGCTTGATAATGATTTTGTAGTGGACGGTGTAAAGTGCGATGGGCCATAATCGGAAATCTTTCTTGGTGCGTTTTCTTTTGGGATTAAGCGTAAAATTGTTTCGCTTTACGAACGCGGGCAAGTGCTTTGTTCAGAAAACTTCCAAATATCCGAACACGTAGTTGCTCCAATAGTGTCCCAATACCCTTGATAGAAACTAGCTGAAAACTCATTCGGTCTCGGGGCTTTACTTAGATGGATGAAGAAAGTTGCATCCATTTTCTCCAAATCAGTCGTTATACTTATAAGAGTGTAATTATATGATTAATAATCTTTCTTGAGAGAACTTCTTCGACAACCTGAAAGTTTGTGTTCTTATCCGAGGAGAAAATAGTATGGAAATAATGTACTATAGTACCTACGATTTGATCCTCTTCAAAGACTTCTTTTCCATCTTCGATTTCTAAAACCACTAGAGAGTTCACTAGTTTCCTTCCCCCGAGTAATGGCATGAAAGAACTTAGTTTCTGTCTCCACTTTGGAGCCATTGGATTCGACTCCTTTGCTTTCAAAATTTCTCTTCAACATGATAAATTTCGGCTAGAGGTAAGGAGATGGTATCGATGATACTCTGATAAGGTAAATGGGCTGAGAGAGGATGTTCCAGGCAATTTGGGCCTCCTTTATTTCAAGGTTGTTTTTGGTGCTTTGGGATTTGGTCTAATCAACAATATTTCTGCGACAGAGACAGAGCTTCTCCCGAACTGAGATATGTTGATGGTGTTCCCAAACCTTTGTGACTAGGGCACGAATATCCTCATCATTAATAAGTCTTCTATTGAATCTGAAGAGTTTTTTTGTTTCTTAGCACTTGCATTGAAGGTCGCAAGGGAGTGATGATCCGACCCTTTGAACCGAAGATACTTACATCAACCTGTTAGAAAAGCTTTGTTTCAGGTGAAATTGACTAAAGTTCAATCCAGTCGAGATTTTATAAAGTGTGAGTATCTGGTGCCTCTCCTGAGAGATTATTTCCATAGTGTTTTAGATCCACAAGTCATGGTAAGAGACAAGAGATGTGAATGTGGTGTATGATCCTTCCCAACGAGCTGGGACACCGTCCTTCTCAGAGTTATCTAGAATATCATTGAAATTCTCGATGAATAGCCAAGGGGAATCCCGACCTGCTCCACATGTAGAAACAAATGCCCAAAATGCAACTTTATCCTCTTGTTGTGGTTGTCCATACACAAAAGAGACATGAGAGGAAATTTTGTTAAAGGAGATGTGTGTGTCTAGGATATTCAATGAAGTATCTAGAAGCTCAACATTAACACCATCCTTCCGTAAGAGTGCTAGTCCTCCGCTAAGGTCTTGGGGTGGAACAAAAAAGTTGTTGGAGAACCCCATATTTTGGCATTTGGTAAGGATAAAATCATCAATGTTTTTGGTTTCCTTGGGAAACAATATTTCATGGGAAATTTCCTTAGTAATTCCCTGAGACGACGAATTGTGAAGGTGCTTCCCAAGCCTTGAAATTCCAACTCAAAATAGCTAAAGAATAGGATATGTTGGGGACTGAAAATCGCCACCTCCTGACTTAAGCTTGGGGTTACAGCTTCCACATATGCCATAGGATTAATACCTTGGTGAATACTGGATCCTCATGAGGAGGTATTGTCGATGTTTGTTCAACTTGGTTAACATATAACTTTCTTCCTCGGATGTGGAAGTGAGCCAATAGTTCTGTTTTTCTTCAGAATGGCTCCTCTCAAACGACTCTTTGCTAAACGCTGTTTTATAGTTTGTGCTGAAACCTTCCTCTTTTTGGCTGCTTTTGAGGATTGAGCTTTAACAGACGGTGTTACCCGAGGGGGTCTACCTTTTCTGGCAAGTGCATTTTATCCAAGTTAAAGGGAGATGGGGGATCAAATAATCAAATGAGTACATGCAATCTCATGAGTGGACAGTGGGGATCCATAAGTACCAACAAAGATTAAATGAGAGTTGTGGTTTGGTCCACTACAATTAAATACCTCATGATTATGTTTTGCAAAGAACATCAACTTCTTGGAATTTGCTTAAGTCTAGACTGCTAACATCTCTGCTGTTGCGCTCTGCCATTGGAGCTGGGAGAACATGCGTTTTAGGACAGTCTGTCGTGCTCAGGTAGAGCTGGATTCTCCGAGATCCATCGGATAGGGTTCCCCCATCGGTTCACGATAGGGTCTTGGGAAGGGTGTATAAGATCTAATGATATTATCTCTTACTCTAGAAACCTCTCATAGAGGGACATGAGAGATAGGGAGGAGAGCGCTGACGGAGGGCTGCAGAGTAGCGAGACCTCTCCCTCTCTTTAGTTGGGACTAACATGGCTATGTTGGGATTGTTACAGGAAGATGAGGATGGCCCTAGAGGCTGAATGGGAGAGGTGGTGATCAAGGTTGGATCTTCAGGAAAGAGATCCACGGTTCTCAATAGGTGCATGTGCTCTGAATACCTCTTCCGGTCTACGTGAAGAGTTGTTAATATCTCTTTTGTCTAGTCGTCGTCTATTTGCCTCAACGATCAAGAGTTCTTTGTTAAATAATCCCAATAGAGAGGCTACAAGATTGGCATGAGAGAGCTTTGGGCAGTTCTTCTTCTCACGGGCCAACGAGTGATAGAAAAAGCAGTGCCTTTCCAAGCCTCTCATACAAGAAGTGGACTACCGTAACCTCACCAGAAGGTAGTCTTATCTCCTTTTTCATTTCCAGAGCCTTAGACCATTGATATCCACTATGATTCTTGCTGTGTCCGCATCCTGAGCCGAGAGTTGTCTTAGTTTCCTCCTAATGGTGCAAATCGTTTGGTCAGTCCAGTGTTGTACAGGTATGTCTAGGATTTTTACTAAAAACGAGATGGTAGAGGGGAAAGTGGGAGAGACAATAGGTTCCCAACATTGAAGCATCAACATCCATTTTTTGAAGTGGTAGGGGGCCTTGAGGAAGATGTTTTGGAGGTCCTCCTCTGACGCAAAACTAAATAGAAAGCATTCTTCACCCAACACCTAGCATGTGATTCCTACTAAGTTCTACAACATGGGTAAGAACTCCACTACAGCTCTAGGACGTTGGATAATTAAGTTAAAAATACGGCCTATGACAGAAAGATGGTTCTCCTTTATGAGAGCCGAATTGTCACTTTCTGGTACACGCACCAGAGAGCGATGAACATATTTATTTGACATTGCAAGCCATTTTTCCTTTTCTAGACGAGAGTAACGATGAGCCATCTCTAGATCCTGGGAGAATGAAAGAGCAGAGCTAGATCTTGGGAGAATGATAAAGCTATTTTTGTTATATTACTATTCTATTGTTTTCCATATTAAAAAAGTTATGTAAGTCCTGATTTTCCTACGAACTATATGTGTTCCTTTTTTATATGAACTATAATACTTTTCAAGCAAACTTGAAAAAAGATTTAAAATTTTTGATTAGATAAGTATTTCAAAAAGTATAAAAAACTGTTTAAAATAATTTAGTTTAATAATAATCAAAAATACATGTGTAACTCAGTCAAACCTAGGATAATGATCGATTAATTATATAAGTTTTATTTTGAGTGAATTAGTCTCTACACTACTCAGCTTGCAAATTTATTCTAAAATAACGGTTCGCTTTGAAATTTTACGATAACAAAATCCAAGTTTGTTAAACGTGATCATTATATTCTAATATTTTCTCCTTCTCTTCGTGTATTTTCTCTAATTTCATTTCTAAGAGAACTCTAAATTATTTTCTTTTGAATCCATCCTAACCCATGATGCAGCTCACCATTCTTGTGCAGAAAGAAGAGAAGCACAATGATAATGAGAAACACAAAAACATAAAAGCATACACAACTTGTCATGGATAAACAATTTGGCAATTCTCTTCTGTTGGAGGTGGGTTTCACCCTCCAACAATACCCGACCCATGTCGAAATTTGAGTCCAAGCAAAAAGCCCAATGGAGAAGGAAAATTTGAAAAAAGAATACAGACTGTCTTAAGAGATGGGCCAAATTCGAGAACAAAGGACCAATTCGCATATCTTCAATGAAAAATGGGAAAAAAGACATCATCGAAAAGGACGAGTCAAAGTTGAAGACCCGCATATGCCTAACAAGAGTATCGGTTGCACGCGTCATCTCTGACACGTCAATGATTTAAGTCTTAAGACCCACCGAAGCGAGCATAGGGCCATCCTGTAGACCGCCACCCTTGGCAGAGTATGGATGACTCATCCTGACTCTCTCCTAACCAAGGCCCATGAATCTCGCCGAGCTCAATCCGTACCCACTGAGTTGACCATGCTGGAGATAAAAGCGACGGGCGAGTACCCAAAGTAAATAATCTTCTCTTATAATATTGAGGCTTTCAGAAGAAGAAATGCATCAAATCCTAGATGTGAGGGATTAAACTCACCTCTTAGGTTTAGTGAATAGTGTTTAGGTT
>OVAN01010812.1:0-15327 GCA_900406275.1 Anastatica hierochuntica
TATTGTTGGGTCTGATTTTAAGCCCAATTTAGGCTTGATCTGTGAAATTCCCTCTTTGTTTGAGAAAGGAAATTTCGCAGGACATAGGGTAGTTTTAGGGTTTTAGTTTTCCTATTTAAGGCTTTGTAATCTCTAACTTTTGGATNAGTTCTCTAAAAGCTGATTGTTTCAGAATCAATATAGAGTTAATTCTCTAGATCTGAAATTCATCTATCTCTTTTTCTCTCTCAATCGAATTTCATCACAAAATTTCGCAGACTCTTACTCGAATTTCCAGATCTAAAAAGTCTGTTTTCCTGTTCAGAGATCTTGGGTTGCATCAGAAAGTTATGGCTATTTTCCTGAGGGATAACCGTGCATGGTGGATCTGCGACCAGACATGAAGAATAGAACGATTTGCTGGTCAAACGGTGCCTGATCGAGACAAAACTTGAGATGAAGCTAGAGGACATCTAGGGATACAATATGAATGGTTGGATCGTGAATTTAACTGTTAGTTTCAGAGTTTTGCCTTTGTTTCCAAATGTCTATGAATCTGTCAAATTTCCAGATCTATCTAGTTTTAGTGTAAAGGGTGTTTGGTTCATCTAGAGGTTTTTTCTTGGGTTTGTTATCAGCAGGAACGTTGTAGGCTCTCATATCTATTCACTGGTAATAATAAAACCAGTTTCAGATCCATATGAAGGGAGAAGTGTGCTTTTGAAGTCGACGAAGAGAATTTGTCTACCCGTAAAGAAGCTTAATTGAGGTCGTCTTCTGCAAGTGGCCAAGATAAGGATGTATACTAAACTCACTGAGTCTAGAACCTAGGTTAAAACGGTATTCTAGGGTTAAACTGTTCGGCGTCAAGCTATATGTCTCGGTACGAATTGTATTATGTACTTGTTATGATACTACTATATGCCTAGAGTGCGATTGTGTATTTGGTCGCTAAGTCGAGCATAGGTAGATGAATGTGATTGATCTGGTATCAACCATTAGTTAAATGCGAAAGTAAGGTAATACGGTATTGTTTGAGAATTACGCAAGAGTGATGATATGCATGTTAACTTGGCGATGTGTTCTTTGTTGGATGGTCGCCCATCTAGTTTATGAACGTGATGCGCCCCGGCTACGGACTCAAAATATTGGAGGTTCCGATGGGATAGCTCTGAGGATCGCGCAGATGTAAGGTTGAGTCTCAATGAAAATGCCAGGACTAGGTACAATTATACCCTGAGAGTGAGTAGGGGAAACATGGAGTACCCTGGAGGAGAGTTAGGGGAACGTGGAGTACCCTAAAAGTGTGAGTAGGGGAACATGGAGTATCCTGGAAGAGAGTTAGGGGAACGTGGATTACCCTGGAAGAGTCTTAGGGGAAATGGAGTACCCTGGAATAGACTAGGGTTGAATGATTGTGATTGTGTTATACTGAGATTATTGGAATGTTGATATACCGAGGTTGTTGATAGGTTTTGAATGTTAAGAATTGCTTGCACAGCATGATAGGTGCTTGCTTGAGGGTTGCGGTTTAGGTTTAGACTTCTATGCTAATTTCATTTCTGGTCAACGTGGTTTAGTTTATGTTCTCACTAGGTGGCTTCTTTTAAAAGTCACTCACCTCCCTTATCTTTTCCCTTTTCTTTTCTCGAGAATTGTTTGGCAGGTTAGTTCGTTAGAAGTGACTTTTGAAGTTCAAGTTGGAGGTTTTGCGAAAGGATTTGGTCTGCACCGGCTGGTTAACACTGAACCAGGAGGTTCGGGTGTTACACAATTTTGAATTAACAAAAATTGGTTGTATATATATCAAATTTTAAAAAAATTGAGATGAAATTCTCAGAAATATTTTTGAGGCTGCTACAATAACCATAAACATTTTTGCTATCATCACTAAAACTGAAACGTGTTTCGTATTGAATGAATTTTAGTGTTAGTAAAGATGCAACTGTTGAAAAATTAGGCGGGAAAAAACCACTTGTTACCGTTCAAGTTCATTTCCGGTTGATTTTTCGAAATTTTTCCTCTCTAGAAAGAATTGACTTGCTATTTAGTCTATATCTCTTTCTTGTTATAAATGGTTACGAACCCCTCTTTGATTTTTTTTTATTGTTGTTGTAACTTATATCTGCATCCTCTCATTTATATAGAGATGCGAGAGATACAATGTCAAGAGACACATTACCAAAAGACAAAGTATCATGAAGCACAAATGGATTCTATAAAAACAACTTCACATAACTAATGGTTTACTAAACCAGTTTGATATGATTTCAAATCATGGGCACAAAACAACCATAAGCCAATAGTTTTGAAGCAAGTTTATTATCAATTCTCAAAATATCTAAAAATTCCAATATATGAAGACAAAAAAACTGAAGATTAAACATACATATGTTTTAAAGCAACACAAAGAAACAAAAAAGAAAATTTGAATATTTCACAAGATAAATAAATTGAAAAATATACTAAGGTTAAATGATGTAACTTTTACTAAAATAAAAGATTACAAACGCAAATGTACATAACAAATGTTAAAAAGACACAACCGTAGAAAATACGCAACCATGGAATCATTTATTATATTATGAGTTCAAAATATACTAATGTTTAAAGATACAATTTCTTATAAAAATAAACGATTACAATTAAGTTGAAAGTGATATGTATAAGAGACTAACGATTAAAATAAACGTTTCATGACAATTTTGGATTTTGTTAGAAAGACTCAATCATTGGAAACAACACAATCGTTCGTTTTTCTTTGTTAGAAGTCGTAACCTTTACTAAATTTAGATGTTATAGATGAAGAGGTACAAAATGAAGTGATGTATTGATAAAATACATGATTACGAACGAATAGGTACATATTGAAAGGAAAAAATTCGAGATTTTTTAAAGGATTTAACCACTGGTGACATTTTTTAGGAATGATATTATTAATAGATTTAAGTACTTAATGAGTATTATAGGTAAAAATATTCAAACCAATTAAAAAACTCGAAAGATGTGAAAAAGTATGAACCCGAATATCTGATCTGAATGCACCTGAAATCCAAACTTAACAAACTCACTGAAACTCAAAGAAAGAAGATTAAGAACTTCGAAGAAAAGATTATTGTTATTATCTTTGTTAACCTTTACAATACGCAATGCCATCACGTATATACTATACAAGAGTAATGCTAACATGTGCCATATTCTCTTATCATAAGCCATCTACTAACTTACAGTATACAACTCTATTAACATGTAAATGTAATACACTTTCTAATACACCCCCGCAAGCCTTTTCAATCAGGTTTCAGGACTTGAAAAGGCTTGAAACCGAGAGCCCTCCAAGTAATGAATTAAATGGACTAGGGTGTAATGGCTCCGTGAGAATATCTACAAGTTGATTTTCAGAAGAAACATGAATGGCTTTTCGTAACCCCTTCTTGATCTGATCTCTGACAGTGTGGCAATCTATTTCCACATGCTTTGTTCTTTCGTGGAAAATTGGATTAGTCGCAATGTATATTGCAGACTTGTTATCACAAAAAAGCTTGGTTGTAGTAGTAACCTCCATTCTAAAAGCTTTGAGCATTTGTTGCAGCAAGATTATTTATCTGATCACGTCTGCCATGCTCCTATACTCAGCTTCAGAGCTGCTTCTACTAACAACATGTTGCTTTTTAGCTTTCCAACAGATTACGGAAGATCCCAAGTAAACACAATAACCTGAAGTAGACCTTCTTGTATCTGGGCAAGATGCCCAGTCTGCATCTGCAAAAGCATTGATACACATTTCTGAAGTAACGGAGTAGAATAACCCCTGCCCTGGATTACCCTTCAAGTACTTGAGAACTCTATGAGCACCATGTAGATGAGCATCTGTAGGTTTCTGCAAGTATTGACTCAACTTATGCACAACATAAGAAATATTTGGTCTAGTCAATGTCAAATACAACAATCTCCCTACAAGTTCTCTATATGGTCTGGCAGAGGGCAATGGTTGTCATGTTTCTTGACTTAGGTGTGTATATGGACCCATAGGAACACTACTCGTTTTCAACCAAGGAGACCAGCATCTTTAAGTAGATCCAAAGTATATTTCCTTTGGCAGACATAAATACCTTTGGTGTTTCTTGCAATTTCCAAACCCAAGAAAAACCTCATTGGACCTAGATCTTTTATCTTGAAGGCAACAGATAAGACATGTTTTAGATCAGCTAAATCAACAGGATTACTGGAAGATATTGCTATATCATCAACATAGACTAATACTGCCAAATAGCTTGTTCTTGTGACCTTAACAAATAAGGTAGTATCATACTCAGACTGTTCAAAACCAACATATACCAAAACAGATGTAAGCAGCTAATTCCATTGTCTAGATGCCTGTTTAAGGCCATAGATAGACTTATGAAGCCTACAAAGAGGATTAGGAGGAAGTTCTTAAGAAGTACCTTGTGTATAACCCTGTGGAAAACTCATGTAAGCTTCTTCTTCTAACTCACTATGCAAGAATGCATTTGATACATCCATTTGTGATAACTCCCATCCTTGAATAGATGTCAAACTTATCATCAACTTCGCACTACTTAGTTTAGCAACAGGGAAAAAAGTCTCATCAAAATCTACCCCCTCCTATTGTGTGTACCCTTTAGCTACCAGGCGACCTTTGTACCTTTCTACAACGCCATCAGGTTTGTACTTAATAGTACATACCCACTTACACCCCAAAAAATTCTTCCCTGGTGGTAAGGAAGTAATACTCCAAGTCTTATTCAATTCCATAGCATGCAACTCATCATTACAAGCTCCAATCCAAACGTTAGATTTCATGGCTTCCTTAAAAGTTTTGGGATCTGTTTCTAGGGCATAGGAAAGAAGATATGATGAATATGGTTGGGAAATTTTATGATATGATAGAACATAAGATAAAGGGTATGGCGTGGTATGATGAGAGGGCATTTCTGGAATATGGGTTTGTGCTAAAGCACAATGATAATCAGACAAATACATTAGTGTTTTTGTCTGTCGTTTTGGTCTTTCTCTGTTCAATTCATTTGAATTATTTTCAGGTATTACATATTGTTTTTGCAAAGGTATGATACTAGATGATGCATCCTGAGAACTAGAAGATAATGATGCAGAAGAAGTCTATGTAGGTGAAGACACATGAGACTCAGAACAAGATGCATCAGAATGACATGGTAAAGGCTCAGATGATGCATTAAAACCATCAGTAACATAGATAGGCAAGGGCAATGTAACATTGTGAAAGAAATCTTTTTGTAAATCACCATTTTTGTTTTTAAAAGGGAATACATTTTCATGGAAAACCACATTGCGAGAAATAGAAACTGTATGATTATTTATATCTAAAACTTTATAGCCTTTGTATCCAGATGGATAACCTAAGAAAACACTAGCTCTAGCTCTTGGAGAAAACTTATCTCTATATTTTACTAACGTAGAAACATAGCAAAGACAACCAAAAGATCTAAGACTATTGTAACCTGGTTTCATTCCTAGCAGTTTCTCATAAGGTGTTTTATTTTGTAAAAGCAAAGAGGGTGTTCTTTTTATGAGAAAGCAGCAATCTGTATACAATCACTCCAGTATTCTATAGGAATATTGGATTGAAAGAGAAGTGCTCTTGCAACATTTAACAAATGTTGGTGTTTGTTTTCAACAACAGCATTCTGCTGAGGGGTATATGCACAAGAAAAGTAATGTATCATTCCATTTTTCTTTACCAAATCATTAAAGGACAAATGAGGTGCATTATCACTTCTTATAACTTTTATCTGATAACCATATTGTTTGGAAACATGTTTTAAAGACAGAGGAAATATATTTGAAACTTCACTTTTACTTTTCATCATATAAACCCAAGTAACTCCAGTAAAATCATCAAGAATTGTAAAGAAATATCTATATGCTTCTTTTGGTTCCACAGAGAAAGGTCCCCAAGTATCCAATTGAATCAAATAAAATGGTTTTGTACAGATATTATTTTGAAAAGGAAAAGAAAGACGCTTTTGTTGTTCTAAAGGACAAATAGAACAATGAGACTCTAAAGAGAAATCTGCTTTTGGTAAAGAAAGTGTACCAGATAAACTTGTAACTTGGCAGTGGATTGATGTCCTAAGCGTTGATGCCAAAGAGACCCATCTACTGTCGAGGATCCACAGAAAAATGTAGAAGGGGAAGGATGTATATTGAATATGTAGAGATTATTAATGAGATCATCCTTTCCAATCATCAAGTCCAGAGAAGACTCCTGCAGAAAACAATACGTAGGATAAAAGTGAGCTGAGCAGTTATTGTTCTTAGAAGACTACTAACACTAATGAGATTAAACTTAAATAAGGAAACATGCAGAACATTAGAAAGAACTAATGCATCTGTAAGATGGATAGTACCAGTATGAGTGATTCCAAATATAGTATCATTTGGTAAAGACACTGTAATACTTGATGCAATATTAATTTCTATAAACAGAGAGAGATCACAACACATGACTAGTTGCACCAGTGTCTATGATCCAATAACAATTGGGTAAAGATTGATAAAAGGTTGAAAGGTATTGGTGATTATATGTGAAGGTTTTGTTTTCGAATCTGAGATTTTTTGATAAAGGAAAAGAGTTTGAGATAGGAAAAGACATTGAGATAGGAAGAGTGTTACTAGCTGAAGATTGGATAGTCATGATACCATGATCTATAATGGAAGGAGTTGACTGAGAAGTTACATTCTCTGAAAGTTGAACTTAACTGTTGAGTTTTCGGACCAACATATTGATCTGTTTTGGTGTATATTGACTAATATCTACATCCACAATCTTCAAAGCAGTACCATCATTGAATACATTTTCCACTGGTGTGTTTTGAAGTTGTGAAGGAGATGGAGCCCTGAACTGAGGCCTTGAGTAATAGCCAATAGCTCCTCTAGGCTGGAAATTAGTCTTAGAGTAATTGTTGTTGGACTGAGAGATTTGAGAACCTTTGAATCCAGGTGGATACCCATGTAACTTGAAGCACTTAAGAGCAACATGGCCAAGTTGACCACAATAAGTACATAAAGGGCTGTTATTATTCCTTGGCCTCTATCTATTGTAAGCAGTTGTCATCTCAACTTGATCTTGACCATAGTATATTGAATTATCATAACCATCATTCACTTGAAATGCAGCAGTATCATTCTTAATGACAGGTTTAATAGCTTTTTGTCTCTCATCGTGAGCCACCATATTATGAACCTCTTCAATACTTGGAATTGGCTTTAACATCAAGATGTGTCTCCTTGTTTTTTCATAAGACTCATTAAATCCCATCAAAAACCTTGTGACCCTGCTTCAATGTTGTAATTTCTCCCACAATAGAGATGCATTGCATTCACATTTACCACATGTGCATATCGGCAATTCAATGTAATTCTTGTACTCTTCCCACATCGTCACAAGGTCTGTGTAATATGAGCTAATATCCATTGAACCTTGCTACAACGTATTAAGTCTCTGCTCTATTTTGAAAACTCTAGGAGCATCATCTTGGTTGGATCTTGAAAGCAAATTCTTCCAAATGTCTTCAGCAGTAGACATGTATAACAACCTCTGACCAATTTTCTTCGATACAGAATTCAATATCCATGTTACTACCTTATCATTACACCTAGATCATGAACCACTATCTCTATGATCATCTGGTTGTTTCTTTACTTTTCCATTAACAAAACCTAATTTGTTCCGAACATTAAGAGTCATACTTACATATCTTCTCCATGAATGAAAATCAGCTCCTGAGCTCAATCGATCTACCACCAGTTGCAGCCCAGCATGATCGTTGCTATGGATGAAATATGGATTTTCATAGTAATCGATCTGATTATGAGTCTGCGAAGAACGAACATCACCAGTCTGAGTAAACGGATTCGAAGATGAACTTGCAACATTTGAAGCCATTTTTGCAATTTGAAGCTTCGACTCGAAGAATGAAGATGTAAAGTATAAGAAATTGTATCGAGAAAGGCCGAAAAAATCGAGATCGAACATAACAAGGTCAAGAAAGGAACAAAGAAAACAGATTGAAGATGAACGAAATGGTGAATTGATACAAGATCGACACGAAAGAGATGATGATTTGAAGAGAAATTTCGATCTCATAGCCACTCATGATCGTGATTGCTCTGATACCATAACAAACTCACTGAAGCTCAAAGAAAGAAGATTAAGAACAAAGAAGAAAAGATTCTTGTTATTGTCTTTGTTAACCTTTACAATACACAGTGTCATCACTTATATACTATAAATGAGTAATGCTAACATGTGTCATATTCTCTTATTATAAGTTATCTACTAAGTTACACTATACAACTCTATCCTCTTTATATATTGAAAGAGAAGTCCTTTTATTGATTTTTGTACATGTGTCGCTCATAGGTTCATTATAGAATTAAACGTTATAATTTGATTGATTGTTGAGATTATCATTTTCTTTTATTTTTGATTTATTTAATTCAATCAAATTGAGAAAAAGTTTACTATGGACCAATTTGAATCTATTGTCAAACTCTCCAAATAATGATAAAAAAATCAAATATTTAATGTTCTTTTTATTAGAGCATAAAATCCTCTTTATATATTGAAAGAGAAGTCCTTTTATTGATTTTTGTACATGTGTCGCTCATAGGTTCATTATAGAATTAAACGTTATAATTTGATTGGTTGTTGAAATTATCATTTTCTTTTATTTTTGATTTATTTAATTCAATCAAATTGAGAAAAAGTTTACTATGGACCAATTTGAATCTATTTTCAAACTCTCCAACTAATGATAAAAAATCAAATATTTAATGTTCTTTTTATTAGAGCATAAAAAAGTAAAAAATATAGGTTAAATTGTTTATTAGGTCATTTAAAAAAAGAACACTATACATTTTGGATTGGTTAAATTATAGGTTAAATTGTTTATTATATCATACAAATAAAAAAATAGGTTAAGTAGTTTATTAGAGCATATAAAAAAGGTATAATAAATTTATATATTTTAAATTGTCTATTAGATCATATAAAAAATTATAATAAATTTAGGTTAAATGGTTTACTAGACCATTTTAAAAAAGAACATTATACATTATCGATTGGTTAAACTATAGGTTAAGTTGTTTATTATTTCATATAAAAATCAAAAATCTAATGGAAAATTTTGTAAAAAAAAGGTTAAATATTTTATTAGATCATATAAAAATTTTGTAATAATTTATATATTTTAAATTTTCTATTATATCATATAAAAAGTATAGTAAATTTACGACTAATCATCAAACATTATTTAAAATAAACCTAAATAAATTTTTATGAGAGTTATGTATAAATTCCAGAATTTAATGATGAAATATATTATATATAGTTGATTTACAAATTTAATGGATTTAAATCTTTCATGGTTTTAAATACTTTCCAACTTTTCATATAAATGATTTGTTTAAAATATTTCATATATAGTAACATATGATTTGAAATTAATGGGTTTACACATACATGAAAAGAAACATATTACAAAAATAATTTATTAGAGATTAATTTACAGAAATACACTTAAAAGGAAAAGAAATTTTACATTTACACTTGTCTTTTAATAGTTCTCAAATATACACCTCAAATATTAGGGTTTAGGGTTTAAGGTTTAGTGATTAGGGTTTAGGGTTTAGCTATTAGGGTTTAAAGTTTAGGAATTATGGTTTAGGGTTTAGGGTTTAACGTTTAGAGTTTCTTTTAGTCTAGGGGTATAATGGTTTTTTTCATTAAAAAGGGAGGTGTAAAAATAAAAAATTTTCAAGCAGGGGTATTTTTGAAAAACAGACAATATAAAAGTGTATTTTTGTAAGTCTCCCTTTATTAGATGAGTTTACTATTTTTTGAATTTTTTATTTAATTCGAGCCTAAAAATAAATGACTTAAACATAAACCGATTTATCTTTATTGCCAAACTAATTGTTTCAATAAATAATGTCGTGTTATTATGGCTTAATGTGGCTTAAATGTTTATTACTGTAATTTTTCCTTTTTAAATGTTTGCTGGATTTTGTCAAAAAAAAATGTTTGCTGGATTATTAGATTTGAATATAGAAAAACGTTATTTTTTAATTAAGAAACGTATAGTTTTATGCCAATATTTTTTTCTAAGTAAAAAAGTGGTCCATAATAAATGATTATTACGTTATTTAGAGTTTATTATTAACGTAATAATCTAGAAATGACAAGGAAATATATCAACTTCCCTTATACTTATCAGTAATTTAAAATTTAAAATGATATTAAATAAAAATCCAATTAATATATGGAAATTTTTATGTATCTCTTAATTAAAGTTTTTTTGTGTATTAAGCAATAAAGGAAACCAATTAATCTTTATCTTTGACAACAACTTTTTCGAATTGTATATATAGAGGTGATGTTACCCTTCAAATTTCCTCATAGTTCAAAAAAAACTAAAACTAGACATATACATATTTTCATATTTTTTTTAATATAGTTCATCATATATGTGAGGTCATGTTACAGAATAATAATTTTTTGTTTTATGCGAAGGTTGTGAATGTATGGCGTCAAAAACATGCAAGATAGACTACTCTTGAGGCAATTTTATCCGAAAAATATGTAAGATATTTTTTATATTTTAATAGTTTTAATATCTTTTATTAATATTATTCAAATGCTTTTATTATAATAAATTTGACAATATTATTCACATCCTCATCTCTCACTTGCCTAATATAATTTCGGCAATAGACTTAAAAAAAAGTCTGAGAAGGTGTTGAACAAGAAAATCTGCAACTATACAAGCCTATTAGTCACCAAATGAGTTTGTGGATGAACGAGAAGTTTATTCATCAATACAAGTTTTTTTTTATTCATCAAGAAGTTTTTTAAAAGGTAGTTTATTATTGAGCTATTGTGTTTTTAAAAGTTTTTGGCACTATTTACTACGAATTAATTTGATTCATAATTTTATATTGCTTTTAATATAAACATCGTTATAATACTTCAAAATATTGGTTAATTATTTTCATCTTAAAAAGCCTGAAATTCACAATGTTGTTATTAATATAATAATTATATAGCATCCGATGATACATATACATCTTCCACGAGTAATTTACAACAGACGATCAATTTATAAATAAAATGAAATTACTCGTGGAATATAAAAATATATACTACGAATCAATTATAATAGGAATGATTACTGAAATATAAACCATAATTTTTCTATTAATGGCATATATTTATATTCAATATAAGTATCCGAAATATTTAACTATTTTAATTATATTTATAAAAATTAAACTACATTTAACACAATTAAATATAGAAATCTTATTAAATTTAATTAATTTAGTTTTTGTTTTTAGGTAATTCGTGGTAATTTAAATTTAGGAACATAACTGAACCGGAACCGGAAGAACCCAATAATAATTGAACCAAAATTTTAAAATGCTCGAGCGGTAACCTAACTACCCTAAGATTCAAAGAACCGAACCGAAATCGGACCAAATACCCGAACGTTCATCTTTATGAACATCTTTAAGATTATAAAAAGATAATTTAAAGAAATTTTGATGCGCGTAAATTCTATTATCAAATAACGTTATTTTGTACTAAAATTTTCATGTTTGCACCGGATGCGGACTCGTTATCTAGTTAACATGTAAATGTAATACACTTCCCGATAGAACTCAACCCGAAATTTAAAAGTACATGAATGAGATTTAGACTTCTCGTTCCGAAAGTCGGAAAAACCGGATCGAAATCGGAACCGGTAACTGAACACCCAACCAAGATGCATTCGTCCAAAAAAAATGAAAGGCTGGGTCTATCCGGTTTATTAGGCAAATACTAAATATTTGAAAAAGTAATTATCCGGTTCCCACTTTACACGTGACTATGTCTCTTCCACGTGCATTCTCACGTGCCCAACTTGTCTTTTCCGGATGAAGATATGGCATTCGACCGGTTTATATGGTTAAACCAATGCTTGACCGGACAGTTTCTATTTTATGGGTCAACGCCTCTATTTTTCAAATCACTCAGAAAACTGAAAACAAAAATGGATTCTTGGATACTCAAGTTGCTGCTGCCGCAACTTCTTCTTCTGCTGTTGATTGACCATGCTGATTCAAGCTCTATCATTAGATTCCTTCCTGGTTTTGAAGGCCCTCTTCCTTTTGAGCTTGAAACCGGGTTCTTTCTCTGCTTCATTCATCTTATTTCTCCATAGTAATAACAATGGATACATGAATTTGTGTGCTGAGTTCTTGGAGTTGAAATATGTTTTAGGTACATTGGTGTTGGTGAGGCAGAGGAAGATCAAATGTTTTACTACTTCATTAAGTCTGAGAGGAACCCAAAAGAAGACCCTCTTCTTGTTTGGTTAAGTGGAGGACCTGGCTGCTCTTCTTTCTCTGGCCTTGTTTATGAGAATGGTAATACAAATCTTCTTTTTTAACTCATTCTCACTTCGTGTCTTTATCATAGGTTTCAGTGACTTTGTTTGAATTGAAAAAGATATATATATTCAGGGCCTCTTGCTTTCAAGGTAGAGGCCTACAATGGAAGTGTCCCTTCTTTGGTCTCTACTACATATTCATGGACTAAGGTAACTCTTGGGATCTAATTTTTTTTATTAGATTGTTTATATGTAAATACTCTGTTTTGTTGAGAATGAAATGTATGCTTCATATGATTGCATTTGTTTTTCAGGTGGCGAATATAATCTATTTGGACCAGCCTGTTGGGACTGGTTTCTCATACTCAAGGAATCCACTTGCAGATATACCAAGTGACACAGGAGCAGCAAAGCGGGTCAACGAGTTTCTTCGTAAGGTAAAAAGAATACTCAAAACGTCCGTTAAAGCATCTATATTTATGCATAAGACTCTTTTGTTATTGTTGTTTGGTGATTGTTTTGCAGTGGCTAGCCAAACATCCAGAATATTTCTCTAATCCTTTTTACGTCGCCGGAAACTCTTATTCGGGTAAGGCAGTTCCAGCCATCGTTCAAGAAATATCAAATGGTAAGGTTTGCTATCACTTCAATCCCAATGCAATCTCTTTTCTTTGACTATCATTTATTAATCAGTTGCTTTTTTACCACAGGAAACTATATATGCTGCGACACTCCAGTAAATCTCCAGGTTTATCAATATTTCCATATATTCCTTATCAAGCAGAAATAATTGAAGAGTTTTGATATCAAATAACAGGGCTATGTGCTCGGAAACCCGGTAGCAGATTTATTTATTGATTATAACACTCGCATTTTATTTGCTCACGGAATGGCACTCATCTCCGATGAACTCTATGAGGTAACAATTACAAAGTTAAGTATCCATTTGGTCTCTCTTGTAGCTCAAATGAAGTGGTTAACAACCATTTCAAATCTTTTTTCCAGTCGATGAAGAAAAGCTGTGACGGAAAGTATTATAACGCTGATCCTCTTAACACAGAATGCTTGATACTCTTTGAAGAGTTCAAGAAGGTACACACATTTTTGAATAATTGCCTGTAAATGACTAACAAACTAAGAGAATGTGCGGTTTATTTTACAGTGTGTTTCTGGAGTATATGAAGAGCTTATTCTATGGTCAAATTGTGACAATACATCTTCTGATTGTTATGTAAGCTTTCTTTGGATCAATAGCTAGCCACTTAAACAAACTACTAGAGAAGGATATTAACAAGGTTGATTTTGCAGACGTATCGATATTTGTTATCCGAATACTGGGCTAACAACGAGAGTGTACGCAGAGCACTTAAAGTGGTGAAGGTATATAACAAGTTTACCAGTATTGATCGATAAGATATCCTGATGATCAAAGTCTGTGATTGCAGGGGACTACAGGGAAATGGGAACGATGTAATTGGAATGTGGAGTGCACTGCAGACATTAAAAGCAGCATACCATACCATATGAATAACAGCATCAAAGGCTATCGATCTCTCATCCTTAGGTACACAACAAAATTTAACAACTTCTTCTTCACAATGAGTTTTCTTGCATCATTAATTTGTTTGCATACTTTTTCACAGTGGCGATCACGACATGACTATCCCTTTTGTCTCAACTCAAGAGTGGATAAGGTCTTTAAATTTTTCCATTGTAGAGAAATGGAGGCCATGGATGATACTTGATAAAGTCGCTGGGTATACAACAATATCTTTATCTTTTTATTCAAAATTTGTATCAAGATGCTCATTCATATGACAAAATCAACCTTTGCTTACTTTTTTTTGCAGATACACCAAGACTTATGCTAATAAGATGACATTTGCCACTGTCAAAGTAACTCTTTGATCCTGCATTTTTGTTGACATGTGAGATATCGTAATTTGTTTAATTAATGAGTTCTGATCTATGCAGGGAGGTGGGCACACGTTAGAGTATAAACCAGAGGAGAGCTCAATATTGTTCAAGAGGTGGATAAGTGGCCAACCTCTTTAGGTACACAAACCTTATTATCATATTGATGTTGAAACCCTAAGTGTTTAGATTCGTCTGAAATAAATGTTTCATGTTAACTATCCATCAGAAAACAACAAATAGGCAAAAAAAAAAAAGAATGCACCCTTTTATTATATCCACATGCTGAAGTATCCTATGCTGATCATTATTTAAAACTCATACACAGTTGTTAACCTTTTCAATAAAATTTGTAGAGGCAACTACGTGACTTGTTATTAACCCTTTGGAAGAGGAAGAGGAAACCAATAGGTTAATAAGAGATCTCCAAACTTCAAATCATTTGGAATTATTTTATTTTGGGTATGCATATAGTTGACTAACAATGCATATTTCAATCTTTCCCTTCATACACAAGTCCTCTTTAAAAAAAAAAATTTCAAGCGTCATCACATGGAGAGATGAATTTTGTTGTTGTAGTATGGGTTGTTGATCAATGTCTTCTTTCTTTCTTTTCGTTAGAACTACATAATTGTGGGGTTGTTTGGTAACAACGGAGCTGCATGGATTCTATGCAATCACAGGGGTTTAGCTTTGTTTAATAGCCAAAGATCATACTCTTTGATTGCATCTCCTTTGGAAGCTCAATTGTTAAGTTTGTTTTGGGTTGTGGAAAGTCTTACTACGTTGAATCACAAGAAGGTAGTGTTTAAAACATCTTATCCTCCACTATCACAAACTATGTGGAATCCTTAACTTTCCTCTTCTCCAGACTCCAGCGTCATGTATTGAGTATCCTTGAACTGTTGGATACCTTTGAATTGTAGAGTGTTGGCTTGGTGACAGGTAATGAAGATGCAGGAACTGTCACAGTACCTGTTACAACACCTGTTGCAGTATC
>OVAN01010813.1:0-15324 GCA_900406275.1 Anastatica hierochuntica
TCATTCATTATCAACAACTCAATACAATATCCTATTCTATATTATCTCACACGAACGTAAAGCATACTCACATTGACACCAGGTGATGTAACATCTTTCTTCATGGCCTCTCGGTATAAATAATTTAGCTTGATCTTTATGATGAGCGTCATGTAATCACGACTAAGTATGTATCTCCCACTCTTTGAGAATTTAATGTTTGAAATTGAGGCAATTATATCTGAGAAAAATTATCTTGAACTTGGTGCTTCTGGTTCTTCAAATCTGTTATATGAAATAACAATGGTCAAAGGTCTTAAACTTCTGGTTCTTCAAATCTTCTCTTCGAGTCCTGTCTGGTTAGCAATAAAACACAACGCTCAAGAAATCTAACCATGAAGTGAAACTTGAAAAAAGACACGAGACGATATACTTGGGCACGAGAAGAAAACACGAGTTAAAGACATCCTACCAGAGAAAACAAAGCCTTGTCAAAGAGAGGAGAGAAGAGAGAAAACAAATCAGAGTATGAATTGTAACTTGCTAGGTCGAAACGCTAATGAGTATCGAAACGTGAGGAAATATTAGTTTAAATAGAATTAGGGTTGATAAGATATGTACAATAAGTAGCAAACATATTTACTAAAGATTTTGATAAGATCAACCCAACCAATTACACATCGATTAATTAGAGATGTGCACACATATATTTTTTAATAGACATCGACGAAAGATAACAAAAAAGAAAAAGATATGATTTCTTTTTTTTAAAATAAAAATAATAAATTTCACGTAGGGGTAATTTGGTCAAAAAAGTGAGGATGAATATTTTAGAAAAATAAACAGGCGAGAGCGAATAACAACACGAAACGTAAACAAAAAAACAATTCTTTAATTAAAAAAGTGGCGAGCTCCAGAATTGCGCCACGTCACCAACAAATTCTGTGAGCTCGCCACATAAGCAAACGACTTCTCATATATAACAAAAAAGAAAAAGATATGATTTCTTTTTTTAAATAAAAATAATGAATTTCACGTAGGGGTAATTTGGTCAAAAAGTGAGGATGAATATTTTTAGACAAATAAACAGGCGAGAGCGAATAACAACACGAAACGTAAGAAAAAAAAACAATTCTTTAATTAAAAAAGTGGCGAGCTCCAGAATTGCGCCACGTCACCAACAAATTCTGTGAGCTCGCCACATAAGCAAACGACTTCTCATATATAACAAAAAAGAAAAAGATATGATTTCTTTTTTTAAATAAAAATAATGAATTTCACGTAGGGGTAATTTGGTCAAAAAGTGAGGATGAATATTTTTAGACAAATAAACAGGCGAGAGCGAATAACAACACGAAACGTAAGAAAAAAAAACAATTCTTTAATTAAAAAAGTGGCGAGCTCCAGAATTGCGCCACGTCACCAACAAATTCTGTGAGCTCGCCACATAAGCAAACGACTTCTCATATATAGAATATATAGATATAGATTGCTTTCATTTAAGTTTCATCTAAAGTATCTTACGAAAATCTAAAAAAAGTCTAACCTTTCTTATTTGCTTAGATTAGACTTGAACGAGTATTCCTAATGCTTAAATTCATCTAGTTAGGTAAATTGCTCTTTGTGGTTCGATCACAAAATACTACAACAACATATCCGTGCACTTGCGGATTATGTGATTGTTAAAAAACGAGCTTATAAATATTTAAAGCTTTGTTGTCGATCTTATCGCGCAACAACCATCTTTTCACACTTATGTGGACGTGATCCACGAGATAAAGGATGAATTGATTTTTTTTGTCTGTTTCATTTGTTCCACGCCGTTTAAACAGTAACACAGACAAGCTACCATGTGATGCTTGACTTAGCTTGCACAACCGTTGTTATGTAAGTTCTCCGAATCATGTTTGGATTTCTAGATCACTATAGTTTAATTTAAGTTGTTGACAAAAAAGTCTCAATACATTTAGGGGGTATTTATGTAAAACATGTCAACAATTTTAGTATATTAAAAATAAATTTATATATGAAAACCATTCAGAGCAATCGCAAACAAGACTTATGGCATTTGCGTTTACCTCTTTTGAAAAAACAAACTATTTCTTAAAAAAAGCATTAAAAATTCACAAGTAATGTAGACGCAATTACCGTCGAGCTTTTCTTCATATATTAATATAAGCTCAGCCGAATCATTTCCGGGCTAGTAAGCTTCCACTCCATCACAATACATGGAAGACGACCCGAACACATAAAAATTGAAGCAACAAAATACATGGTTCTTGTTTGAAACTAGTGGTACATCGTGAGCGACAATATTTAACTTGTGTTGTGTGATTCGATTTTATGAGAATATTAACTTGGTATAACATTTGAATTTTGACCTTTTCAATGTCTCACCATCCATCTCCGAAGATACCTAACTGTTTTTTCCTAGTTTGTAGCAGACAAACCAAATATAATTTCCTATCCAGTCTCAATATTTCATTACCAGCATACCTTCATCTACGGTAGAAAATCAAACTAAAAAAAAAATGTACTCTTCATATTCTCTATCTACATGCCTCGTTTCGGTCCCTTTCTTTGCTGGGGTGGCCACACAACTCCTACTTTTATGCAGTGCCTCGTCTTTGAATCTAACGAATACATATTTGCACCACAAATGCCTCGTCAGTCAAGGATACTATAAACCGGGAAGCGTGTATGAAAAAGAACTTAATAGATTCATTAGTTCGGTTTCTACCAACAATTTTCGCAACGGTTTCAGGCATGTAACAGGGGAGTATGATAACATGACTGCCACTATCCTATACCAGTGCCTTGGTGACTCTTACTGGTCCAAGTGCCGCACTTGCTTTGAAGCCGCCATCTCGGGGGTAAGAGCATCTCCAATGTATCTCTATTTTAGAGATCTCTATTGTAAAAAAAAAAGAGTGTTTGCTCTAATGTATTACTCTATAATAGAGAAATGCTATAATTTTCTCTATAAATAGAGAAATATTAAATAGAGACAAATATAATATTTCTCTATTTATAGAGAAAATTATAGCATTTCTCTGTTTATAGAGTAATACATTGGAGCAAAAATCTCATCTCTATTTTTTTTCTCTATTATACAGATCTCGAAATTAGAGATGTGTTGGAAATGGTAATAAAACTTAAATAATGTTACAAATATAAAAATCTGCACACAAAAAATCAAATTTGGTTAAAGTTAACTCTTAACTTCTATCTTTTATTAGAAATGATGATTCTACCGATCGAATGTTTATAAATGTTAAAAAAGTTGCAAAATATCTTAGTTAGATCTCTACTTATATTATAAATAAATAAAACTAGTTTGATTTGAATGGTACGAACAACAAAGAAACAAAAACAAACTTCTTATTTTTTTGTCGTCTGTAGTTTAATTGCAAATAGTTTCTTTCACTAGAGGCAGATGTAGGGTTTGGACCCGAATTCTGTGAGATGACAACAGAGGTGGTGCAACCATTGGCCCATTTGCTTCTCTCAAAAAACCTCTCATTTAAAAAACTTATATATGTTTTTTTGCTAAAAGGTGATGTTAGTCACTACTTAGTATTATAATTTTTTTTATCGCTATGTCGAGATAAATACATTTGTATGTACATGCAGAACAGCTTCGTAGCAAATGTCCGAGAAATAAAGGTGGAATAATATGGTTCGATCAATGTTTTGTGGAAATTACTACTGTCCGTGTCAACGATGATAAAAAGGAGATAGATTACGAAAACGTTTTCTCTTTGCACAACTCAAAAAAGGTGAGCGGTGATGCAAATTTGTTCAACAAAGAGATAATTGCTTTCCTCGAAAAGCTGACGTTGAAAGCAAACGATAAAAACAACAAGGATGATGGGAAGCTAGCATTGTACGCATCAGGGGAGAAGAGGCTCAAGATGAAAAACCTATACGCAATGGTTCAATGTACAAGATTTTTATATATGCCTAATTTGTGTAAATTTTGTTTGGATACTATTATTAGTGAGAACTTTCCTCAATGTTGCTACAATAAACAAGGAGGGAGAGTTTTCAGTACGAGTTGTAATTTTAGATACGAGTTTTACCATTTTTTTAGAACTAGTAAGATTGTTTAATGATGATGCAACACACATTGTCTTCATATATTTCATTTTTGTGCTTTTGTCTTGTGCACAAAAAAAAGAAAAAAAAATCTTTGTCTATGTTTCTGCTTCACATTCATCTTTTTTTTTTGTCCTAAGATGCACCAATGAATAAGGTCTCAAGCTCAGTTACGCGTCTTGCACTCTCCATTTCCTCAGCAACCGTTCAATGAATCGAACCAGTTACTTACATCAATAAAAAATATTATCTTGTAATGTATTGATACATAATCACCATTAAAATCATCTTGGAAAAAGTTTTGTATAACAGAAAGTGGACTAAATGGACCTACTTGTTTAATGTCAAAAAATGTTTTGTGGTGAATGAGAAACAATGTCATTAAACCAAATGAAATTTAACGAGGAAGACTAATAACCAGTGAAAATGTAGATTGCTTAGCGTTAGGAACTTTTACTAGTATATAAAAGAGAGAAGTTAGAAGGAAGTTCAAATATGCTATGGAAGAGAGTATTGTGGAACCTACACATCGTTCTTTGGCTCGACGCGTAGCTCTTAGGAAATGTGGGCTTTTGACCCACTAAAAATTATTTTTTGTATAAAATTTATATTGGGTTTTTGGCCCATTTCATTAAAGAAAATGATATGCATTTTGTTCCTAAACCGCATGCATTTTTCTCTAAAGTCTAAAGCGGCATGCATTGTGTTATGTTGCTTCCAAGTTTGAACTTGTCAAACCGAAGAACTAGTCATGCGGCCAACGTCCCTCCTTCCCCACGCACGTGCCATCAGCTGCAGCCGAACAAGCTCTCTCTTCGATCGCACATTCTCGGAATATTTTTTGGCTGATCGCTTTCTCTCGTAGCTATAAATAGAAACCTCGAGTCTCTCATTCTTCAGCACTTCGAAATATAAACAACGTTCCGACTTTCTCTCTACCTCGTCTTATTCATTATTTCTTAGTAAGTTTCTGAGAGTATACAAAGTAGATTATACTTTGTAGATTTTGTAGTTTTAGTGTTCCGAATACGTTCTCGCCACAGTTGTATAATGAGCTTCTGAAATCACTTAGACCGCCACACTACAAGATATTTTTAAATTAAGGAAATAAATATATCTCGACTCCGTGTTTTCAATTAATTCATGGTTTCTGAAAATGTTTCTTCGGTTCTCTTTTTCTATTCTTTAAAAAAAACAATGTTTCTTTTTTACATCGTTTGTTCTTATCCGATTTTGAGATTCCTACTCCCCTTTCATGATTAACTTAGCAGAAGAAAACAAATCCGATAGCATTCATAGATAACATGACGAGCTCTTCGCCTTGCTTCTATCAGTTGTATTCGTTACGCTGCAATTCGCTTTAGACTAATTGCAAGATTGTTCTTCATATCTCCAAATCCATACGCCTAATACCAAGAGTTTTTTTAGGGATATTTTAATAACTACGGATCCCAACTCTATACCAAAGAACAACATCATTCACCCGTCTTTATGTCGAAGCAACAATGTCAAGCTTGTTCCTCTTCTTCTCTATTACAGATTTACAATAAATGTTTTCTATCTCACATTCCATATAAGTATAATACACAAACTATATACACATATACAAACTAAAGATATTTTATGTATAAAGGTTAACTAAGTAATTAGTTAATTCCTAGTTAGGATACTGATTATCGAGTATATATAGTGTACATTACCATATCAATAATACATCAAATTATCATTTTACATGGTATCAACAACTTTACGATACTTAGCCTCCTTTTCTCTTTGAAAAAAATTATTTTCTTCTTTTCCACGCCATTACCACGTCTCTGTTTCTTCTCTGTTCTCGTCCTCCTTCTTCATTCTTTTTCTTTCCTTTTCTTTTCTCTCATACTCACCAAACAATGGCCACCGGAAACATTTCTCATGCTTCTATGACAGATGCTATTACGATCAACAACACCACCCTTCTCCATGTCAATATGACAAATGTCACAAAGCTCACTCCCACCAACTACATCATGTGGAGTCGACAGATTGATGCTCTTCTCGATGCGTATGATCTTGCCGGCTTCATTGATGGATCTGCTATTGTTCCTGATCCAACAATCACCACTAGTAATGCCACCACCGTCAATCTCACGTACACTCATTGGAAACGACAAGATCGGCTCGTGTACAACGGTCTTCTTGGTGTTATTGAATCTATGATTCAACCCTTGCTATCCCAAACTACCACGACTTCTGAGGTCTGGGAAAAACTATCTGCCACTTGCGCGAAACCAAGTCGCAGGCGCATCAAACAACTTAAGCAACAAGTGAAACAATGGACCAAAGGGTCAAAAACTATTGACGAGTTCTTTCAAGGACTAACAACGAAGTTTGATCAACTAGTTATCCTTGGAAAACCCGTTGAGCTTGAAGATTAAATCAAGTCTCTTCTTGAAGGACTCCCCGAGAAATATCGTACTGTTGTTGATCAAATTGAGAGTCGTGACATTCCTCCATCGCTCACTGAAGTACATGAGCGTCTTTTAAACCATGAAGCCAAGCTCTTGGTTGCGGCTACAGTGGTTCCTTCTCATGTACCAGTTACAACTAATGTCGCTTCTCATCGACCCAACAACAACAGTTATCGTGGCTACAATAAACCACAACAATGTAACTCTGCTTCGTGGCAGCCACCGTCCACCTACAATCGTTCTGACAAAGCGCCATGCCCTTACCAAGAAAAATGTCAATTATGTGGTACTTTTGGACATTCTGCTCGTCGTTGCTCGCTCTACACCCAAGCAACAAACCAAAAAGGTCTCCTTCCAATGCAGCTGCACTTCTCTCCTTGGCAACCAAGATCCAACGTTGCGCAGCCAATCAATAATCCCCAGAAACGTGGCTCCTTGATAGTGATACAACACATCACATTACTTTTGATCTCAACAACTTAGTGTTCCACCAACCATATTGTGGTAGTGACGAAGTTGTCATTGGTGATGGTTCCGGTCTTCCCATCTCACACACTGGTTCTACCTTCTTATCCTCTCCTACTAAAAACTTAACTCTAAACCGCGTTTTATGTGTTCCCAATATACATAAGAACCTCATATCTGTTTATCGGCATTGTAACACTAATCAAGAGTCTGTTGAATTTTTTCCGGTCTCATTTCAGGTGAAGGATCTCAGCAAGGGGCCCCCCATTACTCCAAGGAGTGACTAAGGATGAGCTATATGAGTGGCATGTGTCACCGATGATGGTCACTAGTTTCTTTGCATCTTCTCCTTCAAAAACTTCTTTTTCGTCTTGGCACTCACGTCTTGGTCATCCAACTTTATTTATTTTAAACTCTGTTATTTCTCAATTTGCTTTACCCATTTCTACTTCCCCGAATAAACTATTACCGTGTTCTCACTGTCTTACAAATAAAAGCCATAAACTAGCATTCTCTACAACCTCAATCTCCTCCTTCATACCTTTACAATATGTTTTCTCCGATGTTTGGAAATCTCCCATTACCTCTACCGAAAACCATAAATACTACCTCATACTTGTTGACCATTACACCTGATATATGTGGTTATATCCACTCACAACCAAGTCTCAAGTTCGTGACACTTTCATCGCATACAAGTCCCTTGTCGAGAATCATTTTAACACTCGTATTATCACTCTTTACTCGGACAATGGCTGTGAATTTCTTGCGCTCAAAGACTATCTCTCCGCAAATGGGATCTCTCATCTCACCACGCCTCCGCATACCCCCCGAACACAACGAAATTTTTGAACGAAAATATCATCATGTGGTTGAAATGGGAATGACACTTTTATCTCAAGCAAGTGTTCCAAAGTCTTATTGGCCGTATGCATTTGCCGTTGCAATTTTTCTCATCAATCGACTTCCAACGCCTCTTCTCTCCAATGTCGCGCCACACCAAAAGCTCTTTGACAAACCACCAAATTACACCAAATTGAAGTTCTTTGGTTGTCAATGCTATTCGTGGTTACGACCTTACAATAAACATAAGCTCGACGACAAATCTAAACCTTGTGTTTTTCGTGGGTACCCTCTCACTCAGAGCGCGTACCTCTGCCTAGATCAATCCACTGGCCGAATCTATATATCGCGCCATGTTCAGTTTGATGAAAAAACCTTTCCCTTCAAACAACCTTTGTCTCCTCACTCTTTCTCCTCTTCTCAAATTGTGACTCCATCGTTGTTTTCATCGGTCACACCTATAGCTCTTCTGCCTCCTGTGGTGTTGTCGACACCGCCCCCGAGCTCCGCTCCTCACCATCAAACGGACAATAACACTCCATCTCAACCGTAAAATTCAATGCCCTTGTTAGTGCCACCATCGTCGACATCAATTATTTCTTCTAATCTTTCTTTTTTTAATCCTCAAACAGGCCCATTAAACCAAAACTCACAACCTATTCACCCTACACCACCTCAACCAGTCCATTCCCAAACACTACCCACTCAAGCCCAACAACAAACACAAACTCATCCATCCTCAACCAATCTCCAACCCTCGTCGTCAACTCCTTTGCCATACACGCCTCCTCTATCGAACCCGACATCACAACCACCTGTTTCACTGAACTAACACCGAATGAAAACTAGATCCAAAAACCATATCACCAAACCCAAAGTCAAATATAACCTCTCCACTACCGTTAACCACTCTCCTTCCATAGAACCGACAACCATCACCCACACCTAACGAGACAAATGATGGCGTCAGGCATATGACTCAAAAATGAATGCTCAAATTGGCAATCATACTTGGGATCTTGTCCCATCTTCACCACATTATAATATTGTTGGTTGATGTTGGGTTAAGGTTAAACATCTTCCCAATGGTGAGATAGAACGGTATAAAGCGCGCCTTGACGCTAAAGGGTTTCACCAACGCCTAGGTGTTGATTACATCGAGACCTTCAGTCCGGTCATCAAAACGACCACTACACACCTTGTAGTTGGTGTTGCTCTTAAGAAATCATGGTCTCTTTATCAACTTGACGTTAACAATGCGTTTTTGCAAGGGCGCTTGACTGAGGAAGTGTATATGACATAACCTCCTGGCTATGTTGATCCCAATCATGTATGTCGTCTACGGAAGGCAATATATGGTCTCAAACAAGCCCCACGAGTCTGGTAATTGAATTACGCAATTATTTGATTACTTTGGGTTTTGCTAATTCTTATGTTATACGTCGCTGTTTGTTTATCATCATGAGTCTCATCTAGCATATCTCCTTGTTTACGTTGACGACATTATTGTCACTGGCAATTCTTCGGCTCTGGTTTCACAGATTCTGAAGTCATTGGCCGACCGTTTTTTGATCAAGGATCCCACTGAACTACACTACTTTCTTGGTGTAGAATTTACTCGAAACTGTCATGACTTGCATATGAATCTACATCGTTACATCTTAGATCTTCTCACGAAGACAAATATGCTCTCTGCCAAGCCGTTTACAACACATATGGCGACTTCTCCAAAATTACTTCTTACTTCTGGTGACAACTACCGGATCCTCGCGAGTACCATACTATTGTTGACAGTCTTCAATACCTGTAGTTTACACGACCATACCTAACATATGCGGTTAATCGGCTATCCCAATTTATGCACTTGCCACTAATAGATCATTGGGCGGCGGTAAAACGTGTTCTCCGATATCTCGCGGACACTTCGTCTCACGACATCTACTTCAAAGCCGACAATGATTTCAAGCATCATGCTTTTTCTGATGCAGATTGGGCAGGAGATCCTGATGATTTTATCTCCACCACTGGCTACATTATCTATTTTGGAAGCCATGCGATATCCTAGTCTTTCATAAAACAAAAGAGTGTTGCCATATCCTCCACTGAAGTAGAATATCTCTCGGTTGCAAATACAACCGAGATGTGCGTACCACTTCCAACAAAACTGGTGATATATTGTGACAACATTAGTGCCACATACTTGTGTGTCAATCCTGTATTCCACTTGCGCATGAAAGATGTGGCGCTAGACTATCACTTCATCAGAAAACAAATAAAAACCGGCGCTCTACGAGTCTCACATGTCTCTACCAAAGATCAACTTGCCGACTCATTTACCAAACCCTTACCAAGGTCACGGTTTCACGAAGATTGTAGCAAGATTGGAATGATCAAGACTACTCCATCTTGAAGGAGCGTACAAACATATACAACTAAAGATATTTTATGTATAAAGGTTAACTAAGTAATTAGCTAATCCCTAGTTAGGATACTGATTGTCGAGTATGTATAGTGTACATTACCATATCAATAATACATTAGATTATCATTCTACAAACTATGTTTTGGGTTTTTCTCCAACTTCTTCAGCATTTTTCCTTCATATATAACAACAACGATGAACATGACAACAACGTACATAATGTCCTGTTTCAAGAAGGATGTATTCTTTTAGGTTTCTTGATAGTTAAGTAAACTCTTTTTGTTTACTTTTAGGTTTTATCTCTTGGTGTTTTAATCTATATGTATTATTATTAAATGAGAAGTTGGTGACGTGGCGATCATCAAAGAGAGTTGGTGACGTGTCGTTACCGGATCTCTTCTAGATTTCTTTTAAAAAATGAAAAATATTGTCTCGATATATAAGTGGCTAGATCGTTCGTTGTATTTGTTTTTAACGTAGCGTCGTCAGATTAATTCGTCTCTTTCTCTTAACCGATTTTGGACGATTTTAACCTTACTCAAATTTATGTATTTATCTTTAAAAATAGTTTAGAAATATTCCACCAATGAAAAAGACTCAAGACCGATCTTCTCTTGATTTCTCTTTTAATTTGTGATTATCCTTTAGAATTAGTTAATCCCAATCTAAAATCCAAAAAATAAAACCCTAAACAATATATAATCGTCCTCATCTGTTACAGTCGTCTGATATGTGAGAAATATGGGACGAATACTTTAAGGAGGATATTAAATATTAATGCAAAATTTTGTTATATCGTTGAAAAGTAAGTATTTCTTTGACCCTTCTCATGACGTGAATTGTTGGTTGAGACTTTATAATATTGTTATTAACAATTTTTGTGATGGAGGTTTTCTCCAGATAAAATGTGGTACATTGATCAGATAGATGCTCAAGGTTCTTTCGGAGGTATATATTCAGACTCGAGAGATTTTGTGCTATGTTTTACAAATTTGTGGCACTCTTTAATTTTTTTTTGAGAGTTTATATTTGCTAAACATCTTTTTAAGTGTATTTCTTGTATATGTCAAAACCTTATTGTCCTCTATTCCATGTTAGTAGGCCGGAAAGCTAATGATGTATGGCATGCGCTTATTGTTGTCATTAGCAATGCATCAGAGCTTCATGGATAGATAGTCAGGCTAATATACAGAGCAGTGTTGACATATTCGGAACATGTAGCTCTTATTATCCTAATGTTTGATTGTGTTTCGTTCTCAATCAGTTGTAATCCTTCTTAATATGGTTTTTTTGAGATTTCAACTAGGAGATACCGGTTCGAGTGGCATTATGGTGCATTGGGGAATATGACGATATGCTGGTTAACAATGTGGGGATGCTTGGTATTGAAGACCCCATAACTGTGAGTATTACTGATTTTGAATGTTTCAAGTTCACATTATTTGCTGAGTTTGGATTTATTCTTTGGTTGTCTCTTCTTCAAAAGCAAACAATGGTTTTAGCTAACAGAGAAATGGTTGTCTACTGTTTTGACACTTTGGTCCCTCATTACAAAAACGAAGAGACTCCACCACCTGCCTTTAATGAGGCAAATCAATAACTTCTCTTTGAACAATTCTATTTTCTTGCTAATCAACTTTTTTTTTGTTATGCTCTGAGATGTCTGTTTGTGTTATCCATGGCTCAGACCCTACCCTTCAAATAAATTAGACTCGTGGTCCACTCCTTGTGTTTTCATGGGTTATTCATTGAGTCAAAGTTCTTATTTATATTATGATGCAACTAATGCTCGTCTTTACTCTTCACGCCACGTTGAATTTTTTGAAACAAAGTTTTCTTTCTCCAGCCACAAACAGACATCGCCGATTCTTTCAGCTCCACAATCGGATTTCTCACCTCCGGTTGTGCCTCTTCCATCGCTTCATCAATCTGCTCAGCCACCACTCATAGCTGTTCCAAGTGCCGATGAGCCTCCTGGTGGTGACTTCTTAACCTCGGTAACACCTGCGACATCTCCAGTGAGGGACCACACCGCTGCTGCTGTGACATCTTCGTCATCTTCTTCTTCTCGTGACTCCGATTCTGCCTCTATTCCAGAATCTGATTCATTGGCGTTGGTTCTGGTTGTCTCTGTTCCAGCTCCAACGTCGAAAAACGAACATCAGATGGTGACTAGATCGAAGAACCATATTACCAAACCAAACCCTCGTTATGCTCTCAGCATAACGATACCACGTGATATAGACACAGAACCAAAGACTTATCTTCAGGCTCTTAAGGATGAGCGTTGGCGAAATTTTATGGGCTCTGAAATCAATTCGTAAGTTCAACATGGCACTTGGGTTCTTGTTCCTCTGGATCCTAGTTATAATCTTGTTGGATGCAGGTGGGTTTTTCGCATCAAAAGGAATGTCGATGGATCTATTGAAAGGTATAAATCACAGCTGGTGGCTAATGGCTACAATCAATGGCCGGAAATTGACTACTTTGATACGTTCAGTTCAGTGGTCAAGCATCCAACTCTCCGCATCGCCATTGGTCAAGCGGCTGCGCGTGGCTGGGTATTACGGCAGCTTGATGTTAATAACGCGTTCTTGCAAGGGTACTTGGATGAGGATGTGTATATGGCTCAGCCTCCTGGCTTTGAAGACAAAGATAAACCTGATCATGTCTGCAAATTGGTTAAAGCGATATATGGTCTAAAGCAAGCACCACGGGCATAGTATACTGCTCTTCACACTTATCTCCTTGAGTGTAGTTTTTACAACTCTGTTGCGGATACATCGCTCTTTGTTCTTCAAAAAGATGGTATTATCCCTTGTGTATTGGTTTATGTTGACGATATCGTTGTTATCGGCAACTCTGAAGCTCATGTTCAACATTTTATTGAGCTCCTTTCGGACAAGTTTTCTCTCAAGGATATGGGTGAGCTGAGTTACTTTCTTGGCATTGATGTTGTGCGCACACCAGCGGGTATAACTCTTACTCAAAAAAGTATATAAATGATCTCTTGCATAGGATGAATATGGTCTCGGCGAAACCCGTATCTACGCCAATGGTGGACAATCCCATTCTCACGGCCACTTCTGGAAAACTTTTAGATGATCTATCTGAATACTGTTCCATCATTGGGAGTCTCCAATACTTGTTCATTACGCGTCCTGATATCTCTTACGTTGTAAACAAGCTATCTCAATATATGCATGCGCCAAAAGAAGACCATTGGATGGCTGCGAAGAGAATCATGTGCTATCTTTATGGAACAAAGAAAATGGGACTGTTTTTCTCCTCACCCAACTTGATGCAAGTACATGCTTTCTCCGATGCGGATTGGACAGGTGATCGCGATGATTATGCATCTACTGGATCTTACTAGGTTTACATTGGTAAACATCTTGTATCTTGGTATTCAAAGAAGCAAAATAAAGTAGCACGTTCTTCTACTGAAGCTGAATACAAGTCTGTTTTGGATACTTCTTCCGAGGTTGAATGGGTACTTTCGCTGCTTGCTGAGATTGGACTCTCCCCCATTGTGCCACATGTAATCTATTGTGACAGCATGAGAGCTACTTACTTATGTGCTAACCCTATTTTTCACTCTAGAATGAAACATATCGCGGTCGATTATCATGTTATTCGTGAACAAGTGCAGTCTGGTGCATAACGTGTTGCCCACGTCTCCTCTGCGAATCAACTAGCTCATGCTCTAACCAAGCCATTGTCTCGTTCCAAGTTCACTCCTTTGTGTGTCAAGATTGGCCTCTCCTCCCTCGGTCCATCTTGAGGGGGCGTATAAAATAGTTAAGATATACTAGTATCATATCTTGTATATACTCTTAGAATCTCTCATTATATTAACTATCTTATTGTATAAATATGATGTAATCTCTATGATTGATAATCAATAAACACTAAACATTTACATTTGAAGTGTGCTTCTTTCTCTGGAAATTAGATACATAATTTTTTAATCCCATGTTGATAAATGAATAATCTTAGTTTTCTCATTATCCAGTCTTTTTTTCCCCTGTTGTCCATGATATGTCAGAAGAGAATAGTGAATGTTAAATAATGAATCTGAACTAAACAAATCTAAAATCCATCCGGCTCCAGTCGATTCCTAAATAGCCCTAGGACTGAGATAGCCGAAGGTGAGCCCACAAAGTATGAAAGTAACCTTTCTTGATATCGGCCATCTTTTTAGATTTGATTTTGTTGGTTTTTATCGTGTTGTGTAGTGATCGAGTACCTTATCACGAGGTGAGTACAAGCGATCATACACTCGGATCTGAAGACGAATTCATTAAGATCAAACACCAGGTGTTCGTGAGTGCTTATCATCCCTTACTTATTTGTCAGGATTCCGAGAAGGTGATGAAAGAGACAGTGAATACTTGATGATACAGGGTGAGTACTTATTTTTCCCATATTTTCATATCCCTCTCCCACGAAGATCTTAATTTTAGTCGTTCCGGTAAGCAATCTCTCTTTTAACTAACATATAAGAGCATCTTTATTGAGGTGTTCTTAGAAGGGTTCTAAACAATAATAAAATAAACAAAAATACTTTGGTTGGAGGTCCAAGATTTTTAAGAACATTTCTTAATAAACAAATAATTTTTGTTATTTTATTATTATTATTTTATTGTTTAGAACACTTCTAAAAATACCCAAATAAAGATACTCTAAGATTCTAGCTTTCTTTCTTCTTTAGCTAGGTTTATTTTTTTTGATTATCCTAATTTGTTGTTTGCAAATAGCCACATTTTTGTTTAATGTCCTATTATATCTTTGCGACAACTGTCGTCGCTTTAGTGGTCTATGACCCTGTATTTTATTGTTTGGGGATCCAGTTTTGCTCTCTTTGATCATAACAAAAAATGTAGAACGTTCTGGTTAACTATTTTAATCTACATTGTAAACAATCATATCAGATCCCTAACTTTCTCTTAAATGTTGAATCAATAATCTCAGCTATGTTACTTCCACGAGACCAACTCAACATATCAAGACAAGTGTTAACGTTGAACAATACAATCAATTTCTCAAAGTAAAACTTGGATTAAT
>OVAN01010814.1:1604-15323 GCA_900406275.1 Anastatica hierochuntica
AACTTAGGAGGCTCTGTAACAAGACCCAATCTCTCAGCAATGGCCTTGGACATCAGACTAACTGTAGATCAAATAACACATAGAGAATCAGTGAACTCGACCCCTAAAGTAGAACATGGTACTTCAAACTTCCCTGGGTCATCTATCTTGGACAAAATCTTCATCGGTGAAGATGCATTTCTAGCCTTGATGAATAATGCCTCGATCTCCTCTATAGTCTCTCTTGTGTTCTTGAAAACATATTCAAATGGTATAGTGCTCCCAAGAATCTTCAAATGACGTGTTAGGAGGGATCCTTTTCACTCTTTTATGAAATCCGGCCAGAGTCTTCTCACTGATTGGTTCCCTAAGATGTTGTGGCACTATGGGGTATGGCACTTTAGGAGTGTATTTGCGCTNAAGATGTTGTGGCACCATGGGGTATGGCACTTTAGGAGTGTATTTGCGCTTAGGAATCGCAGAAGATGGGGAATTCTTTTCTGAGATGTCATCAACTTTTGCAGCATCATCCTCACAAGCTTCTCTGTCATTCTTAGATTTGACAGCATTGCACTGTGCTCTAGGGTTCACTTCTGCTTTCCCAGGAAGAGTTCCTGCAGATCTCTTAACTGCTTCAGCAGTCGGAGCCAATTGGATGTCCATCTTCTTCACATGCACACAGAGAGATTCGAACTTGTAATTAAGTTCATTGTACATGTCATCTACTTTCGCATTGCTGACCATTTGTCCCTCTAGCATCTGCTGCATCATGGCTTCGAGTTTATTCTCGTGAGGGGCTCGCTCTTGCTGAAAATTCTGGAAACCAGAGAAGTTCCCAGAAGTTTGTCCTTTATTCTGAAAACCAGGAGAAAAATTGTTGACACGGATTTTGCACGCTGTGAAAATTCTGAAAACCTTAACCCTAATTTTGCACGAAATGTTTCCTGCAGACCCTTGCTGAAAACCACTGCTGCCCGGATTTTGCCCGAAGCTTTTCCGTAAAACATTTCCCGAATCCGAGTTTTGCACGGAAGTTTTCCCTTGGAAGGCTGTAGGAGGGTAGTTGCAGTCTTGAGGATTGTCAACACCAATGTTGCTTCTATAGTTGAAGCTAGGGTGATTTCTGTAGTTCTGATTGAACCCGTTGTTGTTTTGATACCCCCATGTAATTTATCTCTTCAGCATTTTCAGCATCTCCTACAGCGAAAATATTTGCATTAATGTCTGTCATATCTCCGCAAAAACTCACATGCCTCTGCTGGTTTTGTTGGCTCTGCAGCAGCTGATCCACCATCGATTTCAGCTCAGATATTTGAGCACTTTCAGAAATTGCCCCTTTTGATCCCCTAACATAGTCAGGACAGTGATTACTATTACTGGATGTCAGGTTCTTGATCAACTGGGAGGCATCATCCACATACTTGGTCATGAAATCTCCATTGTTGGCTGTGTCGAGAGAGAGTTGGTACCTCTCATCTATACCTCTGTAGAAGGTATTCAGTAGGCACTCCCTGGAGAAACTGTGGTGGGGGCAGTTCCTGATGTATTCTTTGAACCGTTCCCAAGCTTCAAAGAACGATTCAGTAGCTCTCTGCTAAAATCCTGAGATCTTCTTACGCAACTGGTTAGATCTTGACTTAGTGTAGAAGTGAGCAAGGAATGCTCCGTTGAGTTCGTCCCAGGAGGTAAGAGACGCAAGGGGAAGTGACTTGTACTATCTTTGGGCTTTATCAGCAAGAGAGAAGATGAACAACTTACACTTTAGGTAGTCTGGCGCAACACCATTGGATCGAGTGGTGCTAGCAATTTCTTCGATCATCTCCAGATGCTCCATTGGGTGCTCAGCAGCAAGGCCATGGAACATATTCTACTTCACCAACTGGATCACATGAGCCTTGATCTCGTAGTCTTGCCTCTCAATAGGCGCTAGCCTTATTGGACTTCTGTTCACGAAGAATGCCTCCGGTGAATCGAAATCACCAATAGTGGGTCTCCTAGCCTGCTGCTGCAGGCCCTACGGTATCAATTGTGGTACTAAGCCCTGTTGGGCTAAGCGCTGCTGCTCCAGATGAGCAGGATCTTGAGGAAATTGTTCTCCTCCAACCGCTTGCTGACCTTGTGGAAGATTCTGATTGTCCATCTCAGTAGGTTTCTTTGCTTTCTAGTTTTCGCGTTCGAGTCTTGCTAGTTCTTGGTTGTCAAAGGAGATTAAAGGTTAGACTGTTGTCCTCTTCTTGTCATACACCTAAAACACCAAAGAAGGCCAGAAAAGAACGTGTAAGTACTAAATAAAAAGAAAAATTCTAGACTAAATCCTAGATAAAGAATCTAAGGTGTTATTTGGTCCCCGACAACGGCGCCAAAAACTTGATATCTCAGGTTTTAACCCTTAAATTACACTGCAAGTGCACAACAAATCGCAGTAGTATTTCAAGGAAAAAATTTACAAGGACCAAGATACACACTAGGATTCTTAATTTTAGATCAAGCTAGAAGACACGTGAAAGGTTGTTTGGTTGTTGGAATTTTGCAGAGTAAAGAAAGCAATATTAAAAACTATGTAAAATCAATGGGCGAAGGCGTCAGGCATTAGGGCAATTCGCAGGAAATCAGATCATGAATGCAGGAAATTATTAGAGAATCAATTAAACACCATTCTAGAACTCAAAACACAGTTGTATAATTTTTCCACTCTCGTGGCTCCAATTACTATGTTTAACAACCTAAAAGACTAACTCTCGTTGAATTCAGGAAGTTAAACATGCATTAAGTTCAGGTTTTGATTTGTTCACAAAGCACCATAACATCAACTCTCATTGACTAAGGATACTTTCCTCACAGGGATTATTTTCAAGCAATCAAATTAACTCTCGTTTTATTCAATTAACCTAAGATCATGAACAGGATAGCTAATCAAGTTTGTGCATTAAGAACAATCCAAGTGAAGAATTCAGAAGGAGGTTCCCTATCATGCAGTCCTAAACATTCAATCTCATCAATTCCTTTGAAATCCCTAAAACCTAACAATGGATCTACTCAGACATAATTGAAGAACACAAAATCATAGATGAAAAGAAAGACATAATAAAATTAAAAAGATAAAAGGGGTTTATAAATCTTCTCCAAAGGTTCTAGAGTCTGAGATTCGTCTTCCCAAAAGCATACAAAGAAAAAACTCAAAAGTCTGTAAAAAATAATGTCTCCTAACCTAATTTTCGTCATAAAGTATTTACATAGGTTCTGGGGTCTTTTCTGCAAAATATGGAAATTCTTGGGTAAAAAGGGAAATTTCTGAAACTGGACAGCATGTGATTACGAAAATGGCCATAACTTTTGATCGCACCGTTGGGTTGTCTTCAAACCACCTCCATATGAAAGCTAACTCACGTTGCTATCTTGTATAAAAATTTCAGATCTCGATCCAACGCTGGGAACCTTTTCACATAAGGTCAAACTTCTGATCCATCAGCATAATTCTGCATCTTCATAAGTTTATTTTTGTCCAAATTGCTTCATTTCTCTCCAAAGCACCTTAAAACCTGTAAAAACACCAAAGAACACCAAAAGACTCCAAAAAGTCTTAAAAACAAACCAAAAATACCATTAGATGTCCCAAACCTTTGCATTCATAGCATTGTATCTCTGACTTCTTCGTAGACCTCTCTGCCTTATATGGTTTCTTAGTGACAGTGAACTTTTTCTGACCTTTCCCGGCTCAACTCTTCGCAGAACTCTGTCGAATCTTCTCACAAGAATACTCACAGGATCTTATGTTCTATCCACCTGTTGCGTGGTTTTATGAGAGACCAGGGCCACACCTTTTCATTTTTTGAGCTCCTCCATCTAACTCCATCTCATGAGCTCGTAGCACTCTCAAAACTTCATGAAAACTTATTGTATCAGTGTTAAGAGACACTGACATAGCTGCCTTGTATGCTGTGTAATTAGTTGGAAGACATCTCAGAAACTTCTTAACCAACTTTTTGTCCTTGTATCTCTTTCCTAAGGTGAGAGCTTCATGTGCTAAAGAGCTTATCTGAGAACTGAACTCCTCAATTGTCTCATGCTCCCCCATCTTCATGTTCTCAAATTTAGAAGCCAGAAAATCTTTCCTTGAGCTTTGCACCTTTTCTGTTCCCTCAAAGTGTTTCTGAAGGATGTCCCAGGCCTCCTTAGCAATCTCAGTTCCCTAAATCAGCTCAAAATGTTTATGTGGGACACTTGCATGTATGGTTGATAGAGCTCGAGATTTGTACTTAGACATCTTCATCTCTGTATCAGTCCATGCTTCTTCTGGTTTGAGCTTCACATATCCTGACGCATCAGTAATTGTTGGCTCTATCCATCCTTTCACAAAAGCGGTCCATGCCATAGCATCGATACCCCTTATGATAGATCTTATTCTTAACTTCCAAGAACCATAGTTCGTTCCATCAAGTATGAATTTTGCATTGGATATCAACTCGTGATAGTTCTCCATTTTTCCGCTGGATCACACCTGTTATAAACTAAGCTGGTGACCGCTTTGATACCAATTGAGAATGTGAGGACTACCGCAGGAAAGAATTCAAAGGCTATAACAGATGATTTCTCAACATAAACTTTGTATATCACTAGATTTCTTCCAAAAACACCATACAAGCTTTTTTAACATAAATTGCAACAAGACTAAGACACTCTTATCTTGGTGCACCCTAACCTATATCACTCAAGAACTGAATACAAGGTTTATGAGTTTCTCACCTTTTGCTTCGTACAAAAAGCAGAAAACGACTCTTGTTTTTTTTCTCTTGAAAACGTTCATGGAGCAAAAACGACTCAAACTTATGCTATTAATACATATAGAATAAAACCCTAGAAAATCTAGATAATCATGAAATATAAAAATTAAATATATTCATGATTATCTTTCCAACAAAAACCTCTTGAATATATCCTTTCCAAATCTCCAGCAATTTGGATCTTCAAATATTCAGAGAATATTCTTGTTCCAACAAATCTCCAGCTCATCCTTATCCAAGAATCTAGCTGTTGCTTCCACTCCTGTGACATCGTCATTCGCCTCACTGCCACAGGTACTGTCACAAGTACTGTAACACCCACTGTAACAAGTACTGTGACAAGTATTGTAACAAGTTTTGCATTTTCATTATGCTCCAAAGAATATACACGAAAATGGTGAGAGGTACCATCCTAAAAATGAAGCTTATAATGTTCAAGAACCTCATTCTTCCAAAGCATCAAAAGATGAAGTGACCTCCAACTTTCTTAAGGAGTTGTTACGATCACAAATGGAGATGAAGAATGAGTTGAATGAAAGAATTAAGAGGATGGACACCACTAAATATCAACCATATGGGCACTATGCTCAAGGAAGTCAATATGAAGAGGGTGATAGATATTATCCTTGGAACATGGAATGTGAAGATCAAGACAATTATTCTTCCCAAATCTCAAGAGATGATGATAATCATAACTTACTTAAGTATTTGTTGGAAGAACAAGAAAGGGGAAGGATTAAGAGGGAAAGAAACTTCGATTTATTTTGTACGAAGATGGAAGTTATGGCCAAACTTTTTGGCTCACAAATGGAAGATAAAATGGCACATGTGGAGGAAACCTACACAAGGATTATACAAATAGTTGAATAGAAAGAAGAATGAAGTCTCTCTCTTGACAAAATCGAATCATTTAAAAAAAAATACAATTTCTATTGAGCAGAGTTTTGAAGAGGAATATCAAAGAAAGGATGAATTACTAATTGAGGAAGAAGAAGCTATTATGGAGTTTGAATCAAAACTTGGATGCACAGTTGATAAAAATCTTATGATAAGATATGATGATGAAGTCAAGACCATTTGCTTTTCAAGTGATTCATTCAACATTATCAAAGAAGCAGTAGGTACGGTTTAGAGGAACCTTGAAGACTATATGGAGAATTTGTTGGTGACCAAAAATTAGAAGGGGAAAAGAGGGAATTTCCATTGAAGATGATGAAACCTCAAGAAAAGAAGAATCCACACTAGATGATATTCAAGAAGAAGAAGAAGTGAGCATCAATAGATTTGAAGAACTCTTCGGATATCCTAATATGGAAGCCATGAACGCAAAGTTTGTGGATGATGCACAAAAAGAATGGAGTCTCTCAACCAAAGAAGAACTACATGTGATCTCTATGGCCAAGAAGGAAGTCAAGAAGGAAGAGTCTTAAGGAGAAATAACAAGATAACATTGAGGAACCTCAACATATATTTCAAGAAGAAGAATCTCCAATGGAAAAGCCTTTTTAAAAAGACTTTGGCTTGATCTCCACCAAAGAAAAAAGCATAGATGATCCAAGAAGGATCCCTTTTGAGAAGATAAGGATGAAGAAATTCAATGTGTGATTCTATGATGAATATGAGTCTGGCGATCCATGTTTTCATAAAGGGAACCTACAAAGAAATTCAAGGTAAGGGGCTTAAAACAAAGTGCACATGAGAGGCAATCCTATGAATATCCTTTTGTTTATGTTATGCTTTAAGTTTAATTTTTGATTTTATTTGTGTCTTTGTTTGGGTCGTAAGTATGTTTGAGAAAATTAGAAGCTTGTAGTTCCTTTTAGTTGAGCTTATTAATTTATAATGCTTTCCAAATCTTACGTGCTAAATAATGTGTGAATTTAATTTAGACACTTGATTAGGGACGCCTAAGAGTTGTCTTTATGCATGATAAATTTTGTGTCATCTAGAATTTCATAAATGATTGGTGCATTTGATCTTAGCCTTATGATAAATTGTAATTTCCTAAGCAACTTGATTTGAATCCATACAAGTATAATAGACATAACCGGTTTGAATTGAAATATTCTAGTTCTAGTAATGTGAGTGTTAATATGACCAAAATGGATTTAGCTTAATGGCTTAGGAAAACGAATGTCGATTAATCTTGAGTTTGGAAGTTGTTTGAATGATTTTGCTAAGTATATTTGAGTAGAACCAATTGAGTATTGACTTTTGCTTGCAAACGCTTATGGATCATACATTCACTTAATATTTCATTTGTATTTAATTGTCTCTTTATACTTACTTGCCTAATTATCTTATTTAGGTAGCAAACTCAAATTAAATACCAAAAAGGAAAGCGCATGGAAAGAAACTCAAGAAGAAAAAAAGAGGTCTCAAGTCATTCTTCTTCAAAAGCCAAAATTCCTTAACTCGTTCATGCATATTGGTAACAATAAGGTTGCTTCAAATGTTTCAAATGTGTGATGATACTGTAGTAACTAATTTAGAAAGAAATATGACAAAGTTTTAGTTATAAAAGGTGAAAATTTTGATATAATGAATCAATTACAAATTAATACGGTTTATTGATGTCTTTGTAGTCCGTAATTGTGACGATTTGAGACAGTATTTTGTTTTTATAAGTGAAAAAATTGAGACGTTACGAGCGTCTTAATCTACGACGATTTTTATGACATTATTTCTTGTTGATAATTGTCACAATTTTGTTACTATTTATGTTGTCACTCCTTGTGATGTATTGGCTACTACAAAATAACGTGGCAAAGTTGTGACGCTTTTGACACATCCATAATTTTGTGACGTTCATGTTGTGACTGTTTTAAAAACATCACAAAATCGTTACAATATTTTTGTTGTGATGAATCATGTGCTATTGTAACAAAAAATTTCGTTACAATATAATTATTTTCTTGTAGTGCGTACAAGTCCATAGCCCTTGAATAGACATTTAGTTCCATTATGTTTTTAAAGTTCTCTTTCACGGTTTAAAATTTACTGGGACGATAAAATTTAAGTTTGGGGGTGGAAGTAGATACTAATGAACATTTTTATTTTTCTTTTTTTTCTTTTTCATAACTTTAGTCATGCGCTGAAAAAATTCATGAAAATTTCAAAATTTCCGAAACTACATATAGATGCATTCATGTGTATAAATTAGGTGGTTAGATTCATATAGGATTGCATATGTATAGCATAGAGAACAATGATAGGGTTGCCATGCAGATAGTTTAGATTTGTCTAATGTTCAGTGCCCTCATTAGAAGTACATTGTTGCATACACCACTTTGAGTTTTCGGAAAATTCATGCTTGAAATAAACCACTTGAAGGTCTTTGTAAATGTTGAAGTAGACTATCTCTTTAGCCAATTCCTATCTACGTAGAACTTTAATGAATTTTAAAATCTTTCTTATGAGCTTTTTTATGCTTGACCATGGAAAAACACTAACACTTGAGCTATGATATAAAACCTTTTTTTACCAGTCTTCTTAGTTCAAGTGGCTAATCTCATCTTAAGAGTTGTGATCATACCCTTCAAAACCCTTAAAACCTTTTCTTCAACCCCCTAATAAATTTGTTTGTGAGGCCTATTTTGGAATGTGCAGACACGGGAAAAATCTGAGTGATTTGAAGTTGAAGGACAAAGAGGAAAATTTCTAGTGTTTATAGGTTCATTGGAATCTTGGAAAAGGTTAGTGTACATTTTGGCAAGCAGATGTTTTTAATTGTATATAAGATCCTAGTTTGTGCATAAAGGGAAAGGAGAAAAGGAAAATCGAAAGAAGAGGAAAAGGAGTGAAAAGAAAGGCACTAGAAATTAGAAGAAAGAATAGGCTCTAACCTTAGAAATCAAAGATAAGAAGATCTAGAGAGTATACTCTTGTTATAAAAAGAAAGGAAGAAAAGAATCAAAGTAGTGGTTAAAATAGTGGCTCTAAAAATCAAGAAAAGGTTAGTAGCTAAGAATAAAAAGCTTTTAAATTCTCTAAGTGTCACCAAAAAGAAAAGAAAAAGTGTGTACAAGGAATAAAAATATCGCATAAAAAACACTCAGAATGGCACCTACTGACACTTTTAACCTTCGAAATTTTCAACTAACACTTTAAACCTTTGGAATGACAATTTTGTCATTTTAAACCTCCAATATGGTTCCAGCGTGCATGCCGTCATTAAAAGCAACGGAAAAGTTAACGGTGTTAAATGAATTACTAAAATATTAATAAAAATAAATAATAAAAAAATCAACAAAATAGATTTAAATTTCTAAAATCAATAAAAATTCTAAAAATCAATTAAAATTTCGAAAAAACAAAAACTTTCGAAAATAAAATAAAAGTTTCAAAAACTATTTAAAATTCAGAAAATTATAAAAATTATAAAATCAATAAAAGTTTTTAGAAATTAATTTAAAGTAAGAAAATTTAATTTGAAATATTTCTAAATCTAAATATATACAAATAGGAAAATAATGAGATATTAAAAATTTGTAAGATATTAACTTAAATAGGATACTAGCTTAAATATTATAAAATATAAAATTAATTGAAAATTGACAAAATTTGAAAAATAATTAAAAATTCAAAAATTTATAAAAAAGTTATCAATAAAAAATTTTGTAAAATTTTGGTGTTTCTTTAGAGAAGAAATCTAAACCACCAAAAAAATTTAAAAAAAATTTAAATTATAAAGTACAAGATTGCTTATGTTTCTTTCTCTATAGAACAACCAAAATTTTTAAAGTACATTTTAATGATAGTTTTTTTATAAGTTTCTGAATTTTTAGTTAATTTTCAATTTTTTTAATTTTTAATTAATTTTATATTTTATAATATTTAAGCTAGTATCATATTTAAGCTAATATCTTTCAAATTTTTAATATCTCATTATTTTTCAATTTCTGATTGATTTTGATTTAAAATATTTTAAACTGCATTTCTTACTTTCAATTAATTTATGAATATTTTATTGTTTTTTAATTTTTTATGAATTTTTGAATTTTAATTTGTTTTCAAAATTTTATTTTAGTATCGAAATATTTATTTTAGTTTTGAAAATTTAATTGATTTTTAGAATTTTTATTGATTTTTTGAATTTTTAGTCAAATTCTTTGATTTTTTATTATTATTATTTATTTTTATTAATATTTTAGTAATTTATTTAACATCGTTAACTTTTCCGTTAATTTTAATGACCGCGTGCACGCAAGAACCATATTGGAGGTTTAAAATGATAAAATTGTCATCCTGAAGGTTTAAAGTGTTAGTGGAAAATTTTAAAGGTGTGAATGTTTTTTATGCGATTTTCCCGAATAAAAATTTGATGGTTTCTAGTATTAGGAAGGGAAACACCTTAAGGTTGTGTCTAGATTTTTAGTAAGCATCGGGTGGGAACATTAGATGAAGTATAAGCTTTGTAAGTGTAAATTGTTTGGCTACTACCTTATTTTGCCTATTATCTTGCACTAATTGTTGAGAGAAACCACCAAAACATCGAGTGAACCATCTCTTCTAAACACTTCTTAAAATGAAATCCCTTTTTTAAATGCCGAACTGATTGGATGAGATACATTGCCCATATGTAAAGAACTCATGCCTAAACTTAATTGAATTTAAAAAGAAGTTGGCAATAGAACTGTTTCTATATGCTTAAATTAGGCTTTAGGAGTTGGTTTTGTGATGATCATGGTGAAGTCATAGATTCTTAAATGATCTTTGCACCATTTTATTTTTCTTTAGGACATTGGGCAAAAGAAATTTCTTTCTACTGGGGCTTTTAGTTCCCACTTTTAAATTTTTATTTCGGTATTATCCTTGTTTGTGTGCTTGAGGAGAAGCAAAGGAAAAGTTTGGGGGTGTTGATGTATTAATAGTTTAATGCATATTTAGCATCATTTAGTATGTATTTAAGTTGTTGTTAGCTTGTAATTAATGCATTCTAGTGTAATTATATGTCTAGTTTAGATATTCTTCTCTTCCTCCTTACCTATAAATACCCTCTCTAAACCTCCAAGAACAGTTATGCTACCCAATCTTAATTTCAATAGATTTTAGATTGTTTTTAGTATTTTAAGAAGCTTTTAGATTTAAAAAAAGTTTGTAGTAACTTTTCTTTGGATCTCTTTCAAGTATTTATGCATTTTTTTATCTTTGAATCTTGTTCTTCCTTTTTCTTCATCTACATTCTTACTTTTTCAAAGTTTCTTCCTTTTTTACAAAGATTGAATTTTTATTGCATTTTCTTGAGTTTTTTTTTTTGCTTTCTATCATCTTTTCTCTTTTGATCTCACCTTCTTCTCACTTAGAGCATGGATTTTCAAGAAACTAGTGACACTTCTTGGTTCTACATGGATCTTAGTGAGTATAACACATTTGATCTTGAATTGGTAGATTAGGGAGTGATTAGGTGGTTAGCTAATTATGTATATGGATAGATGGAACTTAGATATCTATGATTTAAGTGTTCTTAATGCTAGATCTAGGATTAAAACTAGATCTTGACATGTATGGATTTCACAGCCAAGAGGTATTCGATGAAAAACGCCTAGAAGAGCCTAAAACATGTTAAACTTAGGTTAGCCAATGAAAGTGGATTGCTAGGGAGTTTAGTGACTAAGTGGAAAAGTACTTAATGATTGCTAGCTAAATGATTGCAATGAGCGAGAGTTAAACAAATTATGTTAGCTTGTAAATATGACTTTTAGCCATGAGAATAGTACTAGTTTGAGTATTGATTCCATAGTTGTGAGACTTGTTCTTTTGATTGTCTTCTTTGTTGTTAGTTAACTACTTGACTATCCCTTCTCTAACACCAAATCCGAGATCCACTTCTCCATCATTTTAAGTCATGTTTAGTTTGTTTAGGTTTTCCTTGCATCTAGATTAGTAATTAGTAGTAACCGCTTCTCTTCCTAGTTGTTTAACTTAGGAGATATTGTGCATTCCTATTGCTTGAATCTCAAGTTCTCGTAGATTCGACCCTTAAATACTGCAATCTACATAGTCGTGCACTTGCTATTTAATGAGGATTATTAGTTGATTAAGATTTATAAATTTAAAACTAGAAGTTGATTTAATTACTATAAAAATTGAAGCTCATTAGTAGTGATTGAAGAGCTCACCATTGGGAAGCTCTCTCCCCCAAAGAAAATCAATAAAGAGAGAGCTTCACGTATTTTTCCGGAATTCCTTTCATTTTAGCCAATCTCATACAATCGTTCAAAGTTTTCTAGGTGTTTTATAAGATTCTCCATATCCAACCCAAAGTATTTAGCATTGTTCACCATGTTCATAAGAGCTAATCTGATCTCACATTGAGGCAATTCGCATGGTGGTGGTGGTGGTATTATACCCATCTCTGCGTCGCTCATGATAGGATGAAGTCTCCTATAGTTTTATGTTCGTCATAGTTCTTGGTTCTTCAATACTCGAATTAATTTGTTGATTGTTCAAAGTCTCTTTGATTTTGTGGATTCATCACCTTGCATATAAAAATAACAAACACAAAGGTAAATATATTAGCTTTGTACTTTTTAGTTAAAACTTAATCGCAAAGAAAGCAAAATTTCTAAGTTAAATTATAAGTATTCGGAAATGGCACCAAAACATTTTTGTGCGTTGTTTTAACTATAGAAAGAAGCTTTCTATCTATAAGTCTTAAATTTCAAACAAATACATAAACCTTCAAATGCATTGTAGTTTTTTATAATACTAAATAGGTTGAACCACAAGGATTATACATTAGGTAGAAAAGCCTAAACTTTGAGAATACACAATTTTATTTATTATAAAAAATTGAGATTGGTTTGTTTTTCTAAAAGGTTACTAGATCCAACTTAAATGAAAAAAAAAACAAAGATGAAACAATGACAATAAAGACTAAGCAAGAAAGTAAATCAACTAAAAAATAACAAACATAAAACTAAATGGAAAAATAAGAATAAAGATGATAAAAGCAATGAACCAAAGGTAATCGTGATTGAAAAGGTTAATAGATGGCAATAGTGGTGTTAAATCAACTTATAGAGTTCAATTCCAAGACCAAAGATCATTGTAGTTTATTCAACTTTCGTGATCATTATCTATTTCGTAATGATTCAGTCGCACAATTTTTACTTGTTGCAATTGAGAAATCATTAGAAGTCATTGAAGCAAGTCCATATAATCAATAAATAACCTAGCAATCAACATTCATTGGCTAAACTTTTTTTTAACAAAAATTATGTTTTTCTAGACATTTTATCAAATAACTTTGAGACATAAAATTCATACAAGTGTAGATTCTAGCTAGCTACTCTAAAACTCAACATTAAACTCTTTTAATACTTTGGAAACTATTAATTAGCAATCTCTAACATCAGTAGTATAACCTAATCTAACCAATTCTCAACCACCCAAGATTCATCTAAAGGATTACTCACAAATCATAAAAAAGAAAAGTGATAGAGAAGAAATCATAAGCATAATTAGGGGTACATAAATGGATTTTATGATGCAAGATACAATCAATAAAGAGAGACTCATGATCTCAAGAACATGTTTCAAGCACACTAAAGCAAATATAAAACAAAAGGAAGTTGATATTAGTTGTTTGCTTTTAGATTAAAAGGGTATTTATAGGGATTAGAAGCAATGTTTTATGCCGATTAACGTACCGTCAACCTTGGAATTGAGCCACCGTTGGTGTGTGACCAATAGTTCATTAATGAAGAAGATTCTTACTCCATTGCTTTGCATTTTCTCTCCTTCACTCATCATAAGCTGAATGTGGGTTAATCCTCTCCATCTTCAATTTTTAAGCTCCAACTCATTTCTCTGAACTTGAATCCTTTCTCCCAAGCCTTCCTTTACATCGACTTGTTTCAGTTAGCTCTGAGAATACCTAGATAAAAAAAAGCATGCAATACATATTGTGGGAACCGAAATTCTCACTATCAATGTTTACGTGGTTCACGGATTC
>OVAN01010815.1:0-15321 GCA_900406275.1 Anastatica hierochuntica
CTACGTCAAAACTGTTTTCCAGGCAGCTTATTCGGTTTGCTTGTTGTCTGAAGGATAAGCTGGTCAGGATTGCATGACATACGATGGAGAGTAACACTTGATCGGATCTAAAAGATTCGTCTTACCGTAATACCCGCCTTTAAAAACCTGCGAAAAGGGAATCCGATACATTTATAGGCCACCAAAGTTGTTTTGCCAATAAAGCTAAATTGAATTCATCGATAAGACGGAAACCAATACCCCCATCAGACTTACTTCTGCACATTTTTTCCCAGGCTAACAAATGTAATCCTAGTTGTTGCTCACTTAAGCACCACCAGAAATTTGCAATAGCATTGGTAAGCTGCGAAGTGATCCCCTTCGGTAACCTGAAGTATGACATCACGTATATAGGTAATACTGTTGCTACTGACTTTATAAACACCTCATTACCACCCCTTGATAAAATTTCGAGGTCCACCCATTAATCCGACTCTCCAAGCGTTCTCGAACAAAGGAAAATATATGCGTTTTTGCCCATCTTAAACTTTTCGGGAGACCTAGATAAGAGCCATACCACCTAGGCTCGTAATATCTATTAGGGCTTTCATATCAGCGTGTCCGTCACCGGGAACAAAATGCCCAAACTGGATCAATGACTTTGAGGAATTTATCTGTCGGCTCGATACCTTTTCATATTGCTATAATATTCGTAAAACCACCTCCTCCACCCCTTTAGTTGCCTTACAAAAAATATATTGTCGTCCGTAAATAACATGTGTGAGATCAGGGGACAACCTGTAGCCTCCTTTAACCCTGTAATCACCTTAACCCTTTCTACCTTCTTAAAATATGATATTAGTGTCTCTATACATAGGATGAATAGATACAACAAAAGTGGGTCACTCTGTCTAAGATTCCAATTTGGTTTAATCATCACGTGCGAGGTTGACCATTATAAGAATCTTATATCTAACTCATTGTATACACCACACCATCCGACCCACCCACTTATCCGCAAAACCCATCTTTTTAAAAAGATGTTCAATAAAAGACCACTCAACGCGATCATAAGCTTTACTCATATCTGTTTTGATCGTCATAAATTTTCTTTTACACGTCGAACTTGTTCTTAAACCGTGAAACATTTTATGAGCTATCAGAATATTATCTGATACCATACAACCTAGAACAAAAGCCGGTTGCATTTTGGAAGCCAAATTCGGTAACCCCTCTTTTAATTTGTTACACAGAATGCTGGAGATGAGCATCAATACCCTTGCGAAGAAGATAGAAGATGTGGATTCAAAAGTATAAGTAATGACTATGAAGTGAGATGCACTTGATGTTGCAGTGCAAGAGCTTAAAAGATGTCCATCGGGTTGTGCTGCAGTTAGGCCCCCAAAACCCGATCACGTTCTAAGCTTATATAATTACATGTTGCAAAAGTGTTGTTGGATAAGTACTCATGCTATATCTGTCTTTAAAGTGTGTTAATTTTTTTTTGAAAAGGGTGTTTTTTTTGGAATTTTTCTTGGTTTGGTACTTATAACTGATTTAAGATTTTATCTTCATTTTCAATATATGTTTTCTTATGTATAAGCTGTGCATAGATAATAAACTAAAAAAAAATCTAAATTTGCAATAAAGAATGTAAAAACTATAGTGATAACGGTGGATTCTCGAGTCATCTAAAGCCACCATTTGATAGTGAAAGTGCAATGGGAGGGTTGAGGGAACCGATAGAAGTGCATGTTCCAACACCCATGGCCGGTTTTAAAAATTGGAGCCCGAGTGTGGTGTATGTAGATCATGTAGACGAGCGTAATATACATGAGCAGATCGTGAAACAAAAGGTTGAACGAAAGGTAGACATGATATTGCAACGTGCTAAAATCGAAAAGTTGAAGAAACTAGGTCCAACTCAAAAATCCCCTTTCATCGGAAACAAGACAGTGAAGCAAATCATTGGTACCAAACCACCAGGCCGTGGATATGGCCCGTTTACTAAAATCGAAAAACATTATGTGAAAGTGCTTGATGATTGGTTGAAACTAGATGTGTAAGTCATTTATATTTTTATATGCTTCTCTTTTAAAACTAATATAATTGTGTATTTTTATAATTCTCATTTGATTTTTTTCTCACTATAGGAAATATCCAATTGCCATTACGAACTCATCTATCTTTTGGTTTGACATACTTAGGAGTCCTACGAAATGACTTAATGATATGGTAAGCTTTCTATGATAACTTTATATGTTGTTTATACTCTTTAATATAACCAGAACACAGACGCCGCATTGAACCTCCTCAGACTACAATCGTGAAGCATCCCGAATGGTTTATGATTGATAGAATTTGCTTCAACGATCGTCTCTTCCAAATGAAGTCGTCGGCCAAGTACAATATATTGTTGGAGTCGGGGACTGATGATGATTAAGAGATATTGCTTTCTGATGGTTTGTTCCTATACCATTCTGGTGAGAAACCCTTTTATTGCATAACAAGGAAAACTTGGGGATTCGAGGTATATGACATTTACTTTCCGCTGCATATTGTAGACCATTGGGTTGCTATATGGATATCCATTATGGAAAGGCACATTGTGATATGGGACAACGATGTGTACCATGCAAGAAACGCTGAGATAAATATTACAATATGGCCGTTTACGATATGTTATCTTATCCATTGCATTTAGCGACTAACGAGAGTGAAAAAATAAAGTACACATGTGATGCGTACACATACGAGCGGATAAAAGGTAAGGGTGTTCCAAGAAACTTCCAAAATGGCAATTGTGGAGTATACACCTTAAATTTTATCGAGTGTCATGTTTGTGGCCTTCCTTTTTCTAAATCACTATGTGATTTCGATATGAAAGATACAAGGTCAAAGTTAGTTGCTGAAATGTTTGATGAGACGAGACTTCATGGGGATGAAGAGGGTAAGTTATACCTGCTTCATTGAGATGGAGAGAAGGTTCTTTTCTAGATGTTTTTGTGTTTTGAAACCTCCATTGTTTTGTAGATGTGATGTAAATGTCGATGGGTAGGGTGATAGAATAGAAAACAAAATGTATGGCATTTGTTGCAAGAGATTTTTGTAACATGGAAATGAAATCAACTAAATATTCATCTTATAATAGCATCTCATACGACGTGAAACTAATATATAATTACAGAAACCTAACTAGACAATTATCAAATATATAACTATACAAACCTAACCACACAATAAGCTAAGAAGATTCATATTCTAATGTAATAACTAGTAAGAGGAAAACAACAAGATAATTATTATACAAAGCATAATAGAATGTTTACGTTAATGCATTGTGACCAGCTGTGAAGACCTTGCTTCCAGTTCTTTCCATTTTCTAGTGCCTAATGAACACAAAATAATTATAAAACGCATACAAAATATTTGAAAATTTTTCAATGATAATAAAATTTACTCATGACTGTCGATTATGGCCTACTTCCAAGCAGTTTGAACATGTGTATTGCTTGTGCACCTTTTGTGGCTGACTTTTTTTCTTCATTGCAATTTCAAGAGCATATTTGTATCATTATTTTTTCTTCTCCCAGGAATAACTTTTACCAAAAGAGGAAGAACTTTATTATCTTTTAGTTGGATAGGAAGAGGAAACTCATCATTTTTGGGGTATATATTATACAAGTACGTCGCATACATATGTCCCTTGTTGTAGTTAGTATCCACTACCATATTCATATGCACATTCAAAGCGGTCGTTGTAGCTACTATTGCTCGTTAGCATGGTATCTTCTCGATATCAAACACCCCACAACCACATTTATAGACTCGGAAATGTTGCTTGTCTTATTGTTATACTTATCGCCTTGAAATTAAAAATGTGAATGTGACCATTTTCTCATGTCTTCTTTGTCTAGGTAAGCTGCAAGCTTATCAATTTGCTTCTGTATCTCGTCCATGTATCGGTTGAAATCGTAAGGTGTATTGCATAAGCAACTTTTTTCACCAAATGAAGTAAATTCTCACTCTTTGTGCGTTGGAAAAAATCTTAGAACATGCATTCACAATTGACTTGTGTCGGTCCGACATGATCGCAGAGGATATTCAAATGAAATACAATTTCGTAACTTTCTAAACAACTACCCACGATCGATCATTTTCAGAATCTACAATTCCAAAAGTCAATGGATAAATTCCAAAATTTCCATCTTGTGTGGTTGCCACACAAAAAAACGTCGTTGTACTTCACAGTTAGATGTGACTCATCTACAACAACAACTTTTCTTACAAACTGAAATCCTGCTATCGAGGCTCCGAATGCTAAGAAGAGATACTTGAATCCACCTTCCGCATCAGTTGAAATCCGGTAACTGTACCTGGGTTGGCTTTCTGAATCATATGTAAATATGAATGTAATTGTTCATATCCTTCTTCAAGTGTTCCTCTAACCAATTGTTGGCACATATCAATGACTTGTAGGTTCTATCATATTCCAAATCAATACCGAATATTACGTTCATATATTTTTGAATATGTTTCGCCGTTATTCCATCAAAAATTCCAACACGCTCCAAAAACATTCTAGCCATATATTTTAGAGAACATCAACAAACTATAGATGAGAAAAACCTATTAGCGGCGGAACACATATGCATCTCATGAAACTTCGTCTCCCAAAATGTTTTTGAATTTGCATGCAACGTGGTAGCTCTCAACTTCCATGTACAACTTCCACATGAAACATTGCCAAGTACAAAGTTTAATTGACTTATACACGAAGAAACCAAAATGATTCATTACGGAATACCTCCGCAACTATAAAACAAATTCATCTTTGCAAGTAAAACTTTGGTCGACATATAAATTGTCTAGGCATGACGAAGTAGAGGAATCCCGTAGCTCATGTCTTGATTGTCGTTTACCATAACCAGCCATTACATGGTCATCACTATCATCATCATCATCAATGCCATCATCAACATTGTTATTCATATCATGGTAGTTTTATTCATCAACATCTTCGCCGCTTATGTCATGGATATCTTTGATTTAATCACCTATTCCATATCTTCTTTCTCATAATCACCATCGACATTGTCCATGCCATAATCATGATCTATTGTATCATTCTATATTTTACGTTTAGAAGATATACATAGGCAGATAACATAAGTTTTACGTAAATCGATGAGTCTACGAACTTGCCTATCATCCGTAACAAAAAAGGAGGAGTGTCTTGAAGCAATTGACTCAATATTTGAGTTAGTAATTGGTAACTTATCTGTAGAACATCGTCTCCATGATTAAACTCAAAACTATTACGCATGATTTCGTCGTGTGTACAATGATCTTCTGTAATATACATTTTCCCCCACGGTTTTGTCCACCGCAAAATACCAACATTTTCTTGCCACCTATTCTTTGCATACGACATAAATGTTAACCATCACCTAAAAGAAATAGGAATTATAGCAAATTAGATCAATCATCAAAATTCATTGAAGCAAACTTATGTGTAGTAAAGGTAGTCTGCTTCTGTAAGTCCTGCTAAAAACAAAGCAAACTATAGTGCGGTAAGATCATTTGCTTTACTAAAACCATTCACAAAGCAGACAACCTACATGAGTCTGCTTTGAGTTTACATTTAAAAAAGCAGACAACATATTTCCATTCTGTCTGCTCCGTATAGTGCAATACATGAAGCACACATAAAAAGGATGTCTGCTTTATTAAACCAATCATAAAGCATACAACCTATAGAAGTCTGCTTTGTAAAGGCATCACTCAAAGCATATTTCTTGTGTGAATGCAATATGCTTTCATAAGTGCAGAACTCGAAGCAGACTACATGTGTTGTCAACTTCATAGAAACTACTATAAAAGTAGACAAACTTAAGAAATCTGCTTTAATAATTTAAATTTATGAAGGAAACATTTTTCCAATATGTTTTGTTAAGTGCATCACCCAAAGCATACTACTAGTGCCGTTTGCTTTATTAGTTTAATACTGAAGCAGACTACGTAGGGAAGTCTACTTCGTTACGTGTATATATAAAACAGACGGATCAGATACCTGCTTCAGTTAAAAGCATATTTCAAAGCATAGGCCTCCACAAATCTACTTTAGTAGTGTAAATACAAAGCATAGGACACGAGCAATATGCTTTAAATGTAGCTTATAAAACAGACTGCACGTACATCTACTTCGTATTTAGACTACTGAAACAGATTTACGGAGACGTCTACTTTGATATATGGTTTTACTGAAGAAGACGTATGATCCGTCTGCTTTATATGTACACGTAATAAAGCAGACTTCTTCACGCCGTCTACTTGCCTGTTTTAATAACAGATTATGAAACGTTACTTCTGAAACCCAAAATCTAACTTTTACCTTAGATCAAGAAGTTAACTTCAAAAAGCTCGGTTCTTCCATCCAAATGTCTCAATGTCGACCAAAAACGCCAAACAATATAACAAAAAACACTAAATGAGTGAACCCACGGAAATTACCATAAGATTATTCCCGTTTTTCTTCAACCCAAAACTAAAATCTACTAATGGTGGTTGTGACACGATGTTAACTTAATGAAAAGTGATTTAATGCTTGATTTATGGTGATTAGATCTCTTGTTAGGTGTTGAACGAGCACTAATAGTTACAAAAATGGTGGTTGAGAAATTAAGAAGGTGATGATATTTTTGTAAATATTAAAAAATTCTACAGTATAAAAGATATAAAGGGTTAGTTTTGTTGTTGGATTATTTCTAAGGTTACTTTTGTTTTTGTCCAAAAGTTTTGGGTTATTTTAAGTAATTTCCCGTAGAAAAGTTATATCGTTATTAAAGCATCCATAATAGTGAGATACTAATTTAATTATGTAACAATTATATGTTATTAGAGCATCCAAATGAGTATCTCACCAATGTAAGAATAATAGTGTAATTATGTAATTTATTTTTAATCTATAAAAAATGTCTAGGCTAATAATACTAATATGTGCAACAAATGAGTATCTAAATGAGAGACTTGAGTCTCTCAAATGAAAGATTTTGATAAACTCATTTCACTCTCTTTTCTACTTTTTCATTATTTTTTGTTTTTTTGTTGGGAAGATATTCTTATTGAAGAGACCCCATTGGAGATACTTTTAAGGTTTTCCTTTGATAAATCTAATTTTCTATTTTTATTTTTTACTTCTTTCATAAGTCATACCTAGAAATGGTAAACATGGATAAAAAATAAATATAAACTAGAGTTTATTTCCATTTTCCATTTATTGTTCTAAATTTTAGTAGAGGAATATTTCTTTTGTTATTACAAATACCATTAAAAATATTGTAAATGTTTTTTGTTGTTGTAATTTTATCTCTTTTATCATAAAGAGCAAAAAACTTCAGAAAATAAAATAAATCAACTTTTATTTAATTTTCATTTTTCTGGTAATTACAATAATCATTTATGAAAATAAAACCACATTTTAAAAGAGAAAAGTTTGACATCTGGTGGTCTAGTATTAGTTATCTGTGTTCTTCTCTGGATTTTTAATTTCACTAGAAAGCTAGGGCTTAGAGACATAGCTGAATCTTCAGTGTATTGGGTTTCTTAGTCGGGTTCGCGTGCGTGCCATTTAGTTATATGGCTTGATTCTTATAGAATAAGTAAAATTTTGCATCTTATATCTGATGTGAATTCAAATTATTGAACTTACTAAGTAAAACTACAAATTCTTTTCAAGATATCACAATTTTCTTTAGAACAAACGTAGCGAACTTTATTAAACTTTTAACTAATGAAGCAAGAAGGGTGTGAATGGCCCTTTTAGCATGCCAAAGACTTGGCTAATCTAGGGATGTTATCAAAAGAAATACAAGGTGAGTAATCCTTAGAAGTTTGATCAAAACTTGTGAATCTGAGAAAATTGCAGCTGAAGTAATTCATGCGACTTCGCATATCTGATCACTGAAAGAATAGCTAAAGCTTTCGCCATTAAAAAAGAGCTTACGTTGGCCTTAGTTGCAGAAAATTCCCCTAAAAATACACACGCCTTCATGGGAGTGAAACACTTAACAAGGAATCCTACCATGCCGCGTCTGAAAGACAAGACACAACCGATAGTGTACTCGGTGTACTAGTGTGACGATTGTGGCTTATGCAAGAGTTCTTGAGCTCCCTGCCATATTCTTGCATCACTAAGTGCCTTAGCAATCACTTCTTCTTCTGTAATAAACTTCCATGAAAAATAGCTTCGTTTTTAGCAACCTAAATATGCTAACAGAGCCAAGCGTGTAAGTAAGCATATGAAAGTCCAGTTGGTGGAAATGTTGTATATCAACAACATGCGTTAGAAATATGATAAGCTTTATCAAGTGTATTTCAGAAAAAAGAAGCAGAAATAGAGCATTATTTAGGCAGAACAAGGAAACAAAACAAAGGAAAAAGTAAGCAAATCGGATGGGCCAGGGGAATCGATGGGCCTTGAAGACAAAGATTGAAGCCTTTTGGCTTGTGGAGATGAAAGTCGAAACTACCCTTAGACAAATCATCTCTCTCTTTATAACGTTGTTCTTCATCTTTATGTTGGTTCTTAATTTTTGGCTTGTTTTGGGATAACTTTTGCTATAGGACATATTCCTTTGAATCTGATTATGAAGAGAGTGTGTTCCAAAGATAGGCAGTGAAGGTTTATCATTTGGAAAGCACAAGTTTTGATCTTTGTAATCGGATCATTATATTATAAATAAGAATTTGTCTTCCTTCTTAAGGTTTTGTAAAGGTTTTACAAGTTATTACATTTCTCATCAAAGCTCTCTCTTTTCTTCTCCAAACCTTCTTTGATCTCCAAAAGCTAGCTTCTTTCTTACTAAAGTCTCCTCCTTTGCGAAAAAGCCACTGTCTTTGAGTCATTTCCAACCAGAAAACTCATCAACTTGGTGCATTGTGACTGGCGTACACTCCATGGGCTCGACACTGTATTCTCAGAGCTCGGAGATGGCGTTTCACGGTCCAATGGCGGAGATATCTTCCGATATCGAACATCTTCGTCGGGGGCAAAACAAACTGGAAAAAACTCGACTTGTTCAGAACTAGACCGTCGAATGTCTGAAACAGCGGCAACCTTAAATCGACGGATGTCTTAAGCTTCATTAACCTTAGATTGACGCTTGTCAATAATGGACTAGCTGCTGGAGAGTAACATGGCCAAGATTACTTATACGTTGCAGTACCTTCAAAACTCCTTGTCCTGTGAAAAAGGTAAAGGACTCGACGTGGGGGAAACTTCAGCAGAGCCATCTCCTTTCCAAACAACGGGGATACCTCTGAGACAAGATACTGGATTGAGTACAGTCAGAGATATTCAAAATCTGTTTGAAACAAGAGACAACGGTTAAGAAAACTCGATATGCCAATATTTGATGGGTCACGACCATATGGCTGGGTTTCAAGGGCAGGGTGTTTCTTCAGAGCAGGACAATTCTCATCTCAGGAAAGAGTAAGGCCGGTAGCGACTTAATTGGAAGGTCCAACCATGAACTAGTCTAATGGCGAAGAGGACAACAATCCCTTCACTAGTTATGAACAATTCATCTCTAGAATGCTCAAGCGTTTTACAGAAACAATAGAAGAAGAACCTGGCAAACATTTCTCTGGCATTAAACAGATTGGTTTTGCAGCTAAATAGATTAATGAATTCGAAGAATTGGCAGCTGTAGTCACGGGAATCTCTGAAGAACACAAGATTGATGTCTTCATCAATGGTCTCAAACCTAAACTACAGGAAATAATCAAGCTACGAGGTCATGTTGTCTTGGCAGCTCACAAAGAGGCGATAATGAAGATTGATACTAGCTGCTTAAATATAATTTTGAGTGATGAGAATAACTGGTCCAAGTCCAATAGACGTTATACAAACTCTTCTACACGCTATCCTTATACAGGGAGTTCTCATAGGCTGTTAAGTAACACTCCACACCATCAAGAGAACAACAAAGCTGTAGCTTAATCTCAAGGTGTGGGAGGGAGCCGACAACCTCCTAACATGACACAATACCGTTTATCTAATGCTGAACTCCTTGATAAGAAGAGAAGAGGCCTCTGTTTTAGATGCGATGAAAAGTGGTCACCGCAACACAGTTGCCAAAAAAAATCTCTACAAGTGTTGACAGTGATTAATGGTTACCAAATAGAGGTTCTAATGGACACAAATGAGACATTACTAGTTGACGAATAAGAGGTGGAGCCTTTTTAGGCGTTGATAACTTACACACTACGAAAGTCCAAGGAAAAATGGGTAAAGCTCCGATCATTGTTATGCTAGATAGCGGGGCTACTCATAACTTTATATCCCCTCAGACAATCACAATAGCAAAACTGAAGGTGGTAAGAGACAAGATCTTACCAATCAACCTCAGAACAAGGATGATGGTCACTAGTATGGGAACTTGTCCACAAGTCACATTCTCTACCCAAGGACTTAAGTTCACTACTAATTTATTGAGTTGGAGCTGGGTGGAGCGGATGTTATTTTGGCAGTTAAATGGCTTCGAAGATTAGGCAAATGCGAGATGGATTGGTCATCCCATGAACTCACATTCTACCACAACGAAAAGAGAGTGACCTTAAAAGGTGATAACAATTTTCAATTACCTAAATGGTCATTCAAAAGGCTTGCGGCTGAGAATGTTTGTCATGCTCCCGAACTTCCTTTGGAGCTTCTCACGCTCGCAACCACTGCTCTTTCTATACCAGACACATTGGTAGTTGTACAAGCAATTTTGAGCCGATTTTTTACGATATTTGAGAAGCCAAACTCACTGCCTCCGCATCGAGAAATCGAAAATTCAATTAACTTACAACCTGGGGTCATGATAATCTCAGTCATGCCGTATAGATACCCACAGAAAACGATGGAAATTGTAGAACATATGGTCAAAGAGATGCGATAGTTGGGCAACATACGACCAAGTAAGAGCCCTTTCTCGAGTCCGGTGCTTTTGGTTAAAAAGAAAGACCAATCTTGGAGGTTTGTGTCGAATATAGAGCCCTCAACTGAGCCACTATACCGAAAAATACCCCATTCCAATGATAGACCAACTTCTTGATGAGCTTCATGGAGTGGTATTCTTTTCAAAGTTGGATTTGAGATCGGGATATCATCAAATCTGAATGAAAGAAAGAGACCTTGAAAAAACAGTCTTCCGAACACATGAAGGTCATCATGAATTCGTGGTTATGCCATTCAGATTAACTAATGCCCTGACAACGTTTCAAGCTCTCATGAATGAGATCTTTCGTCCTTACCTAAGGAAATTTGTCTTGGTTTTCTTCGATGATATTTTGATTTATAGCTCATCCTTGGAAGACCGTATACAACACTTACACACGTTGTTGGATATATTCACCAAGGAAAAGCTATTTGCCAATCACAAAAAGTGCCTCTTTGGACTACAACAAATAGATCACCTTGGTCATGTGATTTCTTCATCGGGGGTTTCTACTGATCCGTTGAAGACAGAGGCGATGCAACGCTGGCCAACTCCCCATTCAGTGAAAGAATTACGCGGTTTTCTCGGCCTCACCGGTTACTATCGCCCTTTTGTTAAAAATTACGGTATATTAGCCAAACCATTGACAAAACTTCTTCGTAAAGACAGTTTTGTGTGGTCCGAGTCTGATCATCAAGCCTTTGATAATTTAAAGAAGGCCATGATCTCAGCCCTTGTCCTTCGATTGCCAAATTTTTGGGAAGTTTTTGTTATTGAAGCAGACACATCTGGAAATGGGTTAGGCGCGGTCTTAATGCAAGCCAAACAGCCCATCACGTATTACAATCATGGACTAACAAAAAGAGAACAGTCCAAGACAATATATGAAAGGGAATTAATGGCGATTGTCTTTGCAATTTTAGAATGGAAACACTATTTGATTGGTCGGAGTTTTTCAGGTTCACGCGGATTAAAAGAGCTTGAATTTTCTTTTGGAGAAAAAAGATGTCTCTATGGAGTATCACAAATGTCTCACAAAACTAATGTCCTTTCAGTTTAAAATTGTCTATAAACCAGGGGCAGAGAACAAAGTTGCCGGTGGTATATACTGAATGCATCAGCCGCTACCATAGCTGCTCTCAGCCTCCCTCTCGGCGTTAATGGTACCTACAAATATACAAATATAGAAAATTTTCGCAAAGATAGATGACAATGAGACCTTGAAACAGCTTAAAAGAACATAATGGAAGGAATGATCCAACAACAAGAGTTTAAAGTGATCGATGACAGAGTGTGGTATAAAGGGAGATTACTGTTGTCTCCCACATCTAAATTCATACCACTAATCCTTCATGAGTACCACAACTCGTTAAAAGGAGGTCACATTGGAGTTTTAAAAACTTTAAAAAGAGTTCAACAAGTGTTTCATTGGACTGATATATAAAAGACCATTCAGGAGTATGTGTCTCGTTGTGGAACCTGTCAACAACAAAAGTATTCGACCGTTGCTCCAGCAGGTCTTCTCCAATCTCTTCCGATACCGAATGAAATATGGCAACACATAAGTATGGATTTTGTTGAGGGATTTCCAAATGTGGAAACCGAAATTCTCACTGTCAATGTTATGTGGTTCACGGACTCTCTGTAGCCAAAACTCGATAGATCAAGCAGTGAATGCAAAAGTTAATGGATAAAGAATACGAAAGTAAGCTGCAAGATAAGATCAAACAAAAAAGCGTTAGTAAAACGAATATGCGAACAGATTGCGAGATTCAGGTTAACGAGATTAGTATGACAAAATTGAGATGAATAGCGAAGTAAAGACAATACGAAACAGATTGCGATGCGAGATATGTAAAACGACGGTAAAGTAACAGGATTCGTAATGAGAAACAATATGAGCACGAAAAGAGAATCGTGAATCAACACATGAACAGATACGAATAACAACAATCGAAGCACATAGATAACGAAGAAAGTATAAGAGATCTTATTTGAATTCGTGGTCTGAGCGTGCGCAATCGGTGTTAAGCTGTAGCCGCAAGAACTGTTGGCGACGATTACCTAGAACTACAGCGTAGACTCGTAACCTAGTTGAGACGCAGCTCGCTAACGAAAACAAAGTAAGAACCCTAGTTTTTTCTAAGTGTTTTGTGGTGACGAAAACTGTGTTGTATCTCCCTCCATCCTTCTCCTTCGCACCCTTTATATAAGTCTTCGTGGGCTTGGCTCGTTTCCTTCTTCGTTCCTGATTTGTGCATGTCTTCTCGTGGAAATATTCCTTTTTCCCTGATTCGCATATATCTTTTCGAGATCCTTCCTTATCTTCTCGAAACTTAACATTTTCGCGAAACCCTGGCAAACCGTCATCGTAGATGGCCTGATTCTCGCTCGGAATCGTAAGTGGGCCGTTATCGTAGTTTGGGTCCTGTCTGGCCGTTTCGTGGCTAAGTGACCTTTACGATTGGCGTGCGAAACCGTTTCTCGTAAGACCAAGCGGTAATAGTTTCGTGGAACGATAAGGCCGATCGTATAGTTTATACTCTTTCGGTGTTTAGGTTAACCGTCGTCGTTTTACACGATCGATACGAAGTCCACGGAAATTACGAATCTTTACGACTATCATCGTGACGGTTTGACAGAAACTCCAATCGAGACGAAACGAGAGACGATCAAGTACCGATTCGAAGGAAATGACGTTCAGAAAGGACGTGGTTCAGTCAACGGATGACGGCTGAATTTTTTCTGCGTCTTAGTGCCTACCGGCGCTAAGACAGGCACTCTCTCTTGGCGCCAAGATGGACCTCCGGTCTTGGTTCCAATCGACGTCTAGATCGGCCTCTAGTTCAGTCGTCAATCGGTTCCAAGACTCGTTCGTAGGTTGAGCGACAGTTGGCGTTTAGACATTTCTCCAAAACGACGCGGTTCTCCGATCCTTTCGGTGGTTTCGTATCGCTCCGAAGGTTGTATCTTGTGGCCTTGTGAGAGTTATCCGAGAACCAGCGATGCTAACCTTAGCATTTGGATGCTTTAGTTGCTTGCGGACGGATAAACTTTATGCGGAGATTGGTCATGATCGACTATCTCTGAAGCTTCGAAGCCAGGTCGAGAAGAGACAGCCTGAATGATGAGAATCTCAGAGTTTTCAGATATCCTTACGATTCTTGTGTCCGAAGGAGAAAACATCGTCCCTGTAGTCCTTTTCAGGCATCAATTTCGTCGGGACAGTTTTTGACTCCAACAGTTAGCCCCCCAGTTTGCGAGAACCGCAATGCTTTTTTTGCGAACTTGAAGGTGTGCTCTGGAAGTTTGACGAGATTGATGGCTGAAAAGTCCAAGGATGAATAGTGAATCTCTTTTCCTATAAGTAGGTGAAGTTTGCTTCCACAATCTTCACTTGTTCATTCGAAGAGAACTCCACAAGTTTGAAANATCCCGTGCCAGAAGTGGGCTTCTTGCGGCATTCGCCTGTCGCCGCTGAAATAAAGAGCTTATGGGACTCTGCGAGCCAAACGAAAGTTCCGTTGGCGGATTCATGAGTTTTAAAGAGGCCACGCCATAAGAAGAGTACACACGAGTCGAGTAATTCTCGTGGGAAATTTCTTGACTCGATTCGAAGTTTTTACCAAATTCTGGAAGACGTCAAGTTCACTGTTCCGAAACCAGGGGAAAGATATGATTCCCCGCCCGAAGGCTTCTTCACATGCTATGAAGCGTTCCAGATGTATTGGCAATTATGGTTTCCCATCCCGGGGGCCATTGTTCAGTTCCTAAAGTGCCTCGGCATCTCGCTGACCCAAATTCACCCCGGCGGCCTTCAATACGTCGTTGGTCTCTTAGTCCTGGGATACGAGCGTGGGATGACTCTGGACGCGGACTACCTGATGAGCATGCTATTCTTGGTGGAAACGGGGTTTCCGTTACGGTATACCCTTCAGTCGAGGCTCAAGATGAAGGTAATCACGGCGAAGACGTCCAACTTCCATGGTTGGGAGGACCATTTTTTCTTCGTTCTCCTAGACAGCTCGTCCGTAGAGAGCGAGTCCGTTTCCGACTTCAAACGCTACTGGAATCCCCTAGGTATTGTTTTTGGTTGTTTAAGATTTTCTTTCCCGCGTCCGGTTGATAACCCGTTGTCCTCTCGTTTCACAGCTACCGATGCTTCCTTCTCGACGCCGAATGATTTGATCAGAGTTAGGAATTTCTTACGATGCGGTCCGTTTCAATGGGGTTACTTATCCTCACAGCGAGTCTGTCACGCTGTCGAGTACCATAAAGCTTGAGCTCAAGCTCGCGTGGCAGAGGTGCCGGAGCGGGGTACCGTTGGCTCTCCTGCGCATGAGATGCCTCCCGCTAG
>OVAN01010816.1:161-12284 GCA_900406275.1 Anastatica hierochuntica
TCAGTCTTTGTTCAATCGACGTCTAGATCGGCTTCTTGTTCGGTCGTCAATCGGTTTCAAGACTCGCTCGTAGGTCTGGCATTAATCGGCGTTTTAGACATTCCTGCGAAGCGACGCGGTTCTTTAATGATTTTAGTGGTTTTGCATCGCTCCGGAGGACGTATCGTGCAGTTGTGTGGAAGTCTATCCGAGGACCGTCGACGCTAGCCTTGGTACTCGGATGTTCTTAGTTTCTTTCGGTTGGGGAAGAGACAGCCTGAACGATGGGAATCTCGGAGCTTTCAGATATCCTTACGATTCCCATCTCCGAAGGAGGTAACATTGTTTCCTAGACCCCTTTCAGGCATCGATTTCGTCGGGACAGTTTTTGACCCCAATAACGACTAAATGTCAGAACTCTTTGTCTAGAATTCCACAAGCGGCCGCTTCGCAAAGTCCAGTCACTCGCAAGAAACTAAACGCGAGAATAACGAGATCAACGTCCAAGACCTCTGAGAGATCTCGCTAAACGAGTTCCGGAGCGACAAGAAGTCACCGTAAACAACGAAAAATTGCATCGCTTCGAAAAAACGAGCGAAACGAACAACGAAAAGTCTAGCCGCCCAACGAGCTCCAGACCACTGTCTGGACGCCCACTGGGGGCCCAGACCACCGTCTGGACAACCAATGAGCATCCAGACCACTGTCTGGACGCCCAATGGACGCTAGTCCAATGTTTTCCCGATCGTCTCTCTTTCGAAAAATATGAGCGATATGAACAACGACAAGTCTAGCCGCCCAACGAGCGCCAGACCACTGTCTGGACGCCCACTGGGCGCCCAGACCACCGGCTGGACGTCCAATGGGTGCCCAGACCACCGGCTGGACGCCCAATGGGTGTCTAGTCCAATGCTTTCCTTATCATCTTCTCCTTCGAATCCCGGTATAAGCGTTTTTTGTTTCGTCCCGATTGGAATCTCCGTTGAAGTTTCGCGACAATAATCATAAAGACTCATACTTTCTATGAAAACTTCATATCAATTGTATGAAACGATAACGGTTAACTCGAACATCGACATTGTCTTAACCATACGATCGGTCTTATCATTTTGTAAAACTGTCACCGGGTAGCTGTGTGAAGGACGATTTCTACGAAAGAAATCGTAAAAATCACTTTGTCGCTAAACGGCCCACGAAGACCCAAAACGCGACAAAAGTCCACTTACGTTTTCAGAACGAGAACGGGCCCAGTTGCTCAACGATATATCCGAGTTTCGCGAAAGATAAAAGGAAAATACGATAAAGTAAGAATATGAAGATAAATATGGAATATTCGTCAAGATATGGAATATTCCCAAAAACTGGAATATTTCCACAGGAGGATATGCACAAATCTAAGGCGGAAAAGGAAACAAATTTAACTTATGAAGGCATATAAAAGGGGGCTAAGGAGAAGAAGGATGGACACAGAGAAATTTCTTCACAACTCATACTTAGAGCTTTAGGTTTTATTTTCATTTTTTGCTAGCTAGCTGCGTCTCGATTAGGTTTACAAGTCTTTTGCTGCTAGATCTAGGGTACTCGCCGGCAGCTCTTGCGGCCACGACTTATCACCTGTTGTAATGCTCAACGCAGTTTCGAATAAGATCTCTATTTCTCTATTCTTCTTTCGATTCTCTTTTACGTTTATCTTGTTGTCTGTTTTCTTCATACTTTTGATCTGTCGTTGTTGGTTTAGCAGATATCCGGGACCTCAAGAAAAGTTAGGATTTCCTGGTTTTCCTACGAATACGAATATCGACAGTGCGAATTTCGGTTCCCACAAGTACTTATAAAAAGAATGTTACATAATTTTCTGATATGGTTGATATTAGTAATGGGAGAGCTATATAATTGCAAAAGTTGTGTTTAGACAGAAAGGAAAGCATATAATTTGAAAAGAAGACTAAGTTTGTGAAGCAATTAACAGAGGTTTAAACATTTATAACTACGGGGACACAAACCATTGAGTCAAAGAAAGACCTTCACATATGTCATTAATTAAAGTCTTAAAAACTGCATAGAAGATGAAAAATATAACAAAATTAACATCTTCTTTTGCGTGATTCATAACCATTGCTGTCAAAAAAACATTTTTCCAACTCTAATAAGACCCCTGAGATATAAAAATAATACATTTTATAAAATAATAAAAGATACTACAATGCAGTATATAGCTTTAAATAAATTAGCAGTATACCTCACGTTTTTAACTCTGTGAAAATGTCTGCCGCTAACTTCTTTCTTATATCACCTACATACTGATCACAAAGCTTGGTCATGTCTTGAATTCGCATTGAATGGAATTCGATGACTTTCAATGTATAAATTCCAGAATCTTCCAACTTTGTGACCTGTAAAGAAAAATAACATAATTGATTTTATAAAAACATAAGACCTATATGAATCATGTGTTAAATTTCAACAATTTTGTTTCCCTTTATAATCAATTATTAAGGGCAAAAATAATAATAATAATTAAATATTTACCTGCGGTAATGAAGATTTAACTACTATCTTGAATGAGACATTCTCAATAGAATCATCATTTTGTGGTTTGCGAGGAATATATGTATACACTTTTGCATATGAAATTGCATAGGGTATAACAGTTCTATTGTCCACTTTTTCTTCAGCAAAATTAAGAATTGAGATGGTCTTCTCTCCAAGTTAAAGATAAGTGCAACCCAACACTTGCTTTCAACAAAACAAATGAGCATAGATAATATCAACCTTACTCTTCTTAATTGACGCAGGGATAATGCTGTTAATGTCAAACTCTTTTTCATTGCCCAAAAACTCAACAAAAATTTCATCAATTGCTTTCAGGAATTCAATGCGAAGAATCAAAATATTACTATTCAAAAACAACCCTGGGATTTTTGTTTGACGAGTCATTAGTAGTTGTATGCCAGCTTTCATTTGTTGTAAGATAATACAAAAGTTTTGACACACCTTTATAAAATCAATCTTAATTACAACGTATATGCCAATTCGTTTTATAAAGGTTTATACAAGTAAATTTTAACATATAAAACAAAGAATTTTAGAAACTTGCTGAATCTGATAGCTTCTTCCCATGCGTCTCCAGAGTATTAAACCACTTGCTATCCACACTGACGTTGGCAATTGCAATTTGCCTGAAAAAAGTTACGAACAAAATACATGAATCTAAGGACATCTAAATTTTTTTAAAATATGTAACTTTATGAAAAATAATTACTTGTTCTTGGTCCTTGAATTCTTCCATTCTAACAACTTATTTGCACGCTCTAAAAAAATTGGTGCAAAAGAATGACAAATTGGATATCGTTTTCTTGCTCCAGCAAAATGAGGTTGAGTATGTATTGAAGGGGCCTGACCTCACTGAGTTCTACGAAGTTCTTTCTAAATTTTTAACAAGGTTGTTTCAATAACTTCATGGTGTTCAACTCTTTTTCTTTTTCTCATTGAACTTCGAGATTGTGATTGTTCACAGACAAACTGAAACCCAAAATTTTTAAAAAATTTGTTTGTTTTAGATAACTGAAAACTGTAATAAAAATACAACATCACCTTCTCATTTGGAGTTTGACCAACTTCTTTTTTAGCGGATTCATAAATATTGTTTGGATTTCCACAAACTTCGCTACTGGAAGGGGTACAAAAATTGAAATTTGGAGTACATGTTTGTTGCGTTAATGGTGTGCCTTATGTAAAGTCTTCAACACAATCAGTTTTGATTTTTATATAAAATACAAGTATTATAAACGTTTATAAAAAATATTTTACCTGATCTTTTCCATGCTTATCATCTTCCGTGTCTTCATCTTCATCAAGATGTTGGGTGTTCTCATCATCTCCTCCATAACTAGGATCAGTATTCCCCTGTCGAGGTATATCTTCTAAATTTGTATCTCTAAAATTAGATGTATTACCTCCATCATTTTTTTCTGAATCATTTCCTAATCTTCAACCATCAACAAAATTATCCTTGTCGTCCTTTTTCAAAAAAAAAAAGATCATAACAAAGTATAGTAGTTAATTTTTTATCTGTTTACAAAAAATGAAATAGTTCTGAAACACATACCTCATGGATTATACTGCGAGTTGATTTTTTTGTTTCGATTAGAATCTAAAACTAATTGAATTTTCTTAACCCTTTTTGTCAAATCTTAAACAATTAAAAGAAGCTTATCAAGCTTTTCACTATCAGACATAGGAGGTGAATTTTTTTCACTACGAACATTGCCGATTTCGTCATAAACAATGAAAACATCAACAAAACTTTGTACCCAATCTGATCTTCTGATGCGATAACCTTGACGTACAAACTGAATTATTGATTCAAATTCTGCATGTGACTCTGAAATTGGTGAAACCAAATCTTTGAATTCATCAGGATCTCCAACAATTGGTTGCACATGAATCTATATAAAAAACAAGAAAAGAGAGAAATATGAAATTGTATACAATTCCAGCTTCTCAGTAGTCTTATAAACCATTATAAAACTTTTACAAAGCCATATAAAAAATAATTAAACTCACATTTTCCAGCTTCTCAACTGATGAAATTTCAAACATACAAGGGACACGAGTTGAAGTCCACTGTGTACGAAATAGATCAGTTGAAGTGCTTGTCTCAAAATTTATACCAAACCGACTGCCTAACTGAGGAACAACAGTCAGCGCCCATAGATTAAAAGCATGCACAAATCCATTAACCTCATACTTTCCTTTTGCAAAAGTTGCAGCACTAAAACTTTGGATGCTTCTTAACAACAGATCATACCCAGATTTACCCCATAATTTGCTTGAGTAAACTTCCAAATGTCGAGATGACTATAATGTAATACGAGGGATTTTATTATTTGGATTACCAGCAAGAATAATCCCTTCAACAAAAATAGCTGCTTCTAATTACAATCTTTCTAACTCATGCATGCTACGACCTTTATTTTCCAAAATACATACTAAATCATTAATGTTGTACTTATTCTTCTTCCCTAGCATCCAACGATATGGTTTCCCACGATGTGACACAGAAAACTGCGGAAGGTCTTCATTTTTCACACATTTCAGTCCAGTAGACATATAAAACTCACAAATAGAAAATCTAAGAGGTTAATCACCAAACGCAAACCACAAGACATCATCATCTATAAGAAGCCTCCTATGCGTCATGAAATGAAATAACTTCTCAGAAAATAAAACATCCTTGTTTCGTGCAAGCTTCACAATGGGGTTCAGAAAAAAATTCTCAACTTTCCAGAAAATCTTTTCACCAAGAAGGGATTCTACTTTTTGAACTAAGCTCAATTTTGAGAAATGGATGACAGATTTCAATTTATCAGGTTCAGTGCCCAGATTTTATATCCTACTAGGAAGTTTCAAAGTAGTGGCAAACTCGCTGCTATCCATCTGAAAAAGCACAAAATAAAATACATCATAAATTATAGGAGATGAAATACATATATTCATAATGCTTTATAAAAATTGTATATCCGTAAAACAATACAAGAGAAATGATAAAATCACATACATATTGCAAACAATGTGAAGCATATAACATTTACAATGCTTTATAAAGAAATATAAACATATATTTGAAACATAAAGTAATCACTCCAAAAATCAAGATAAACAAATTAATCAGATTTAGAATCATAATGAAGCATTGTAAATCACTAAAAAATATAGAAAAAATGAATGAATTTAAAAACCCTAAAATTTCTTAAAAGAACAGATGAGGCTATTCAATTACAGAGAATTCCGTCAAAAATCAAAAGTAGTAAAACTATGTTCTTAACTTCTTATCGATTCAGAAGATACATTGTAGTCAGTTTGTTTTACTACGATTCAATAAAACAGTCAGAGAAATCACGAACTAAAACTCAATAAATACCTAATCTCGCCGGAGAAGAACAAAGAAGAACGAAAAAAACAATCGAGTATCTCACCGGAGAACAACAAAGAAAAACGAATGTATAGAAGTAGACTATCTCACAAGAGAAAAACGAACACTTTCAGATCTCAACAGAGAATATCTCGCCGTCGAATATTGCTGAATATCGATCTCAACGAAAATTTAGGGTATTTTTGTATAAAGATAAAAAGGGTATTTTCATCTTTTTGCGCAAAAAGAGGTGTATATTTGATAACCATAAAAAGACATGTGTAAATATAAAATTCCATCTTCTTCCAAGTGTACTTCCGTAAATTTTCCTTTTACTTAGCGCTTTAAAAACTGTAACTATTAACTTAAAAAAACTAATGAAAAAGATTTAACTTTAATATTGTGGCTTTTTTTAAAATTATTTTCAATTCATATATTAAAGATTTAACTTTAAAAGTAATGTAAAAGATTTACTTTTTGCCACTGAAGTTCCAGCAAGTTCTCATCATTACTTTTACATTACATCATGCCAAGTTCCAGCCACTGAAGAAGAACAGTTCATATCACTAAACATCCCAGAAAATCTACCAAGGCTGTGGCAACAGCAGGGTTATACTCACCTCCACTTTGGTGTTGTACGAATTGGTCTAACCCTACATGCAAGAAAAGGTCTCCCGGTTGTAGCCCGTATAGCTTTGATCGATTCTCGATTAAAGTCATACCAACAAGCTTGCATCGGAACGGTTCAGACAACATTAAATGCAGGAACAATATTTATATCACTGTTTCCAAACTTTAATGTTTCGCTGCAAGACCCAAATCTCTTGAAGACGCTAAAGGTTCAGCTTCAGTTAGTCGGAGCACCTATGCAAGAAAAAAATGTGGTGGCTACTCTTCATCACCAGATTGTCTATCGTATACAAGATCATGCCCTTGATCTTGTGTTACCCTCGTCCGACGAAGCTCTATATCTTGAAGTCACATCAGCATCTCACGCACCCAAGTCAGTGCAGATTCCTTGTCAGATATCTCGAGAAGAATTACTAAGTTGACTATTAGAATCATGGGTGACAAGCTATGAAAAAGTCCATAAAGCTACCCAGTCGCCTATCCAGTCGTCAGACGTCACTTTTCATTCTCGAAACGATGGAACAACCGAGATCAAGTTTGAAAAACCTCGATCGTCATCATTTCGGAGGCAATTGTTTACTCAATTTGCCATACAAATTGACGAAGAAGAATTCTATGGTCCAGCCAGACGACAAAATCCTAAACCAATTTCATTTGGTCAAGATGGATCAGTGGTCTTTCCTTTCATGGATGAAAACGAACATCAATACTTTGATGTTTGTTCTTGCACTGCTTGCGTAGAAGCAGAATACGAGTTCGATGAGGATATTCGCAGACGTCGGCGAAAAAAAGAAATATCCACTTTATAAACGGTATCTTGAAGGAGATACTTCGGTTGGTTCCCTTGGAGAACGACTGTACAACTTTATAGTCGAATACTCTGATGGAAAAAGGAGCTAAAGGATCAAGTCATGATGATAAATCCAACTGAATTCCCTCCACAAGAAGACTTTATCAAAGATAATGTCGCTCATAGTCCAAAAATTCTATCCAAGGCAATCAACTCTTCTGGCCCTGACCAGCTGAGTCAAGCAGAAAAGGTCCTTAATTGGCATACGGAGAACTCTCTCATGCAGAATCAGATATTATCAAAGATAAATCATAAGGTTGACAAATTGGCGGAAGGACAAAGTACGAGGCTACATAGCCTTCAGAGCTCGATATCCGAAATACAAGATCGACTTAACAATCTTCATAAAGAAATGATGTCAATGGCGCGGCGCATGATGGTAGAAACAATCCAATTTCGCAGCAAAGAAGCGGAGACAGGTAGCCTTAAAAATCAGCTGAAGGATCTCCAAAGGAGCCTTGATAGTCTGATCTACAACCAACGACAAGCGAGCGCCTACTACAATCCCTTAAGAGGAATGTCATCAGGAATGCCAATATATCAAGAAGCCTACTCGCCAGTGTTTCTTTCAGGATATCAAAGTCAAAAGACAAGATCCCCGATAACCGAATTTTTTCCTCGGATGAAGCGTTCACATCTCGTTATGCTTCACCTTCAACCAGTAATCTAAAGCAAAACCCGCGACATCGGCGACCTAAGGAATCAGAATTCCAAGTCAACCCAAAAAAAAGCCGGACATACACATCATCCTCCAGTTATGAATCAATCGATGATAAACAAAAAAGGAGAAAGATATTGGTATTATCGAGTTCTCAATAGCCAATCTGTTAGAATCAATCGACAAAACCTCAGATATACCCGATCAATCCAAACATTCGCCGACAACTCAAAAGGCTTCTCAACCCTCTTCTTCGCGACAACCAGCGACAATCAATCACCTCTCGGAGACAAGCTCCAGTGATTACCAGACCGAATCGGATGAAGAATCTCTACCCAAATAATTTGCGATCGGAGAAGAGTCAAATTCTCCGAAGGAAGAACCAAATATCAATGAAGTCTATTCAAGTGATGAAGACATGAATTTTGGAATCCCAAGACAAGAAAGACCAACCAAGCAGTTTGCTTTAAAAGTTGTAGTCTTCACATTCGATGACGTTCCCTTCAACAAATGGGGTGATCGTCTTGACAAGTTTCATGCATGGATGAATTCAGAAGCCATTACGTCTCCTTTGCATATGGTGATTCAACAATTCACTGCAAGATTATCAGGCGCACTCAAAGAATGGTGGAATTCGCTCGGCGAATACAGACAACAACAAGTTTAGCAAACAACGATACCATTGCTCCTTGGAGATATTCACAGAGAGTTCATCGATACTCCTGCACATCAAAAAGAACAACTGCAAGAAGAATTCTTTTCAGCAAAATGTTGTTCATTACGAAATAAAGATCTTGGAAAACATTTTGAAAGGCAAACAAGAAGATATTATGCTCTAAACGGCCTCAACAATCCAAGCCTGAAGCAAGTTTATCTTTCCTCGATCGATGACTATCTTAGCCAACAAACTAACCTATACATTATAAACCAAGGACAGACAATTGAAGAAGTTTCTATTGGTCAAATCCAACAATACGTCTTTCGAACACTCGACAAACTCTGTAAACAAAAGGAGTTTTGGATGGAATTCATGGATAGATCAAAGCAATTATCCAATATATGTGCCAGACCTAATTTGTCAATCAAGTGTTCAAAATCCAAGAAGCATTGCTCGTGTGACACCCATGAGAAGCGACAAAGATTCAAGAGACGATTCTCTAAACACTCCGCCAAGTTCAGACGAAAGAGATTCTTTCGAAAGAAAAGAAGCTTCAAGAAAGCAACCAAATATTTCCTATGTCCAAAGGAAGGGCACTTTGCCAATAATTGCCCAAAAAAATCTGCAAAGAAGAAACAATATCTAATCAACTCGATCTTGGAAATCGCACCAGACATCGATCTTGAAGGCCATGATCTTGAATCAGTACTATCCTATGACACTGACGACAATGATGCTATATGCAATTACTTTGATTATGATGACTCTTCCGATTCATCCCCAGAAGAAGAAAAAGATTGATGCTTCAAGATAACACAATTACCACGACAAGATGAGATACCAACTCCTCATTTACCAGTAACGATCTTTGATCCCTCTGGAAAGGAGAGCCCAGTTCATGCTATTGCGTTTGTGGATATTGGAGCCTATACAACGATAATGAATCCTAAGATACTTCCACCATCTATGTGGATGCCTCATCAGTAGGAATTTCGAGTTGCAAACTCAAGATCATTGGTCATCAAGCTCAAGTCAAAGCCAATCACTATTGAGCTCTTCCCCGGATGCCAAATCACTACTGAAGTACTTGGTTCTACTACGCTTGGAAAAAATATCATATTAGGATGGGATTCATATCACCCGTTCAAGAAAAGGTTTGATATCTCGATAGAACCACGTGGAGTAAGATGGAAGAATCTCTACAAGGCTTTTACGACTATACCGCGTCTATTTGCCATTGAAGAGTCTATCTCTCAAGAGTTCGCCAAAATTAAAGAAGAAATGACGACTGCTTTGGTGCAGACTCTCACACTGATTTCCTCCAGAAATGTGACAACCCGTTATGGTTAAACTCAGAGTTCTTTGTTTCATTACCATTCAAGGAGAACATTCACACTACGCCAACGAAGGCAAGCCATGCAGGAATGCCACCATCCCTGCTGAAGCAAGCGAATGAAGAATGTGATCAACTAGTAGGACAAGTAATAGTCTCAACGACTACATCTCCGTGGGCGTGCAAAGCAATCTATGTCAACAAACGTGCCAAACAAGCAAGAGGAAAGCTCAGACTAGTCATTGATTACAAACCATTAAATCAATACCTGCAGGATATCAAGTTCCCCCTGCCAAACAAAAAGGCACTGCTCCAGCACCTTGAGGGAGCAACAATATTTTCAAAGTTCGATCTCAAGTCCGAATTCTGGCAACTTGTTATGATGAAAACTTGTTGGACCGGACATAAAATTGTGGACATTACTTCAGTGGCTGGAACTTGGCATGATGTAATGATGAGAACTTGTTGGACTGGACATACTCCATAACCTCCCTATTTGAGGATGGTCGTATAAGTTCGCGAACACCTTTCACCAAGAAGGTGCTTGGTTTCTTTGCAAAGTATTCGTATGGATTTACAAGAGGAAGAGTGATTTCGGGTAGCTGATCACCCGGAACATACTCGATTTCATAAAGAGAGATAACATTAGATGAAGATGAACGACTTTTATTTTTTGGAAGAGTGGAAATGGCAAATTGAGAATCGATATATGGGAGATGTTGAGTAGACATTATGAACAAGTTGTTTTCCAGAACACTTAAAACAATCATCAATAAACTAAGATTCTATCAACCATATCGTAAGATGATAGCTCTGATACCATATTTGGTCCGCGCGGTAGTCATAAGGCATCTATCGTATTGACAAAGTCGTGTTGACAGACGAATGTGATATATTTCCAAGTAATGGGAGCATATAGGCACTACTCAGGCCATCGATTTGCTCAACCACTGTTAGGAAATATACCTCCACGAAAGTCGTGTTGACAAAGTCGTGTTGATATAGGCACTTATGTTACCTAAAGCAACCGGGAAGGATCTCGGCTTACAAATGGAAGATAGTAGTCACAATTTATGAAGATGGATTAAGGTTTAGAAAACTAAAGGGAATTTAGAAAGACATTTTAGAGAGAGAAACTTAGAGAGAGGTTTTTTTATAAGAATATTAGATGATTTTTACAATGGGGGTACATACATATTTATAGGAGAGGATAAGTGCTTGCTGACTTAGGCGTTTACCTCAGCCTAGCGATTACATCATCGCTTACATCATGCTTATATAGGATTATGGCGATTACATCATCGCTTACATCATTATTTATCTTACATTATTTCTAGCACACTTATTATACATAATTAAACATTGCATTACTAATTACTTACTTAATGATCTATTTCAAACTGAATAATGTGTTTATCACAACATCCATAATGATCATCTGGGCATTTGTACTCCGTTTCTGGTTCTTCAAATGACTTCTGCGATTCTTCGTTGGTTTCGATGTCGAACAATTTTCCGACTTCATCAATATTCATGGAGTCATCGGGCAGTTGTGAGTCTTGGAAGTATTCTGGCGGGAGATCTTGTGACTGTGATTCATGCTTCAAAGTCTTTGGGACATGTAAGACGGCTGGTGGAGGTGCTTGTTTTTCCATGAAAAATTGAAGGTCTTCGTCGAGACTCATCTGGTAATCAATTGGATAATACGTCCAGTTCGGGATGAAAGGAATGGGAAATGTTTTCCTGGCATTGTTGAGACGGAATGCATGGGTCTAGAAATCTTCATAGGTCTTGTTGTCATTGATGTTCAAATCAGGTCGAATTCCTCGTTGATAGTCGTTGTGATGGATGAGCGTCGGTAGAGCATGGATTTTGTTGAACTTGTTGTTGACTTGGACGGGCCGATGGAAGAAGTAAATTGTGTGAGGGTTGAAGAAAGGGTTAAGACTTCCTCTTCCCTTCAGCTTTTTGAACGGTAAGCTTGTCGCCTTTGCTGACTTTCTTAATTTTCCGCTCCAGACATGTAATGGTGCAAACCATGTCAAGAATATTGAAAAGCAATCCTTTTGGCCTTGTTGATCGTTGATGTATCGGTATAACC
>OVAN01010817.1:0-15319 GCA_900406275.1 Anastatica hierochuntica
CGTGCTAGCTGAGTAACGATCAACCTAGTACCATTACATAACCCACCTTTAACATCAATGTCACGGAGACACATGATAGGAGCATCAACCTTTAACTTCAAACAATGTCTAGGAAGTCCAGCGACTTTCACACTGTTCNCGGATAATCGGGCGCTTCATCATTGTTTTCGGCTGTGTTAATATCTGACGGAGTTATGCTGTGAGAGCTACGATAAGTCTTCTCTTCTCCTAGAATCGAATTATAGTTTCCAAATGTTCATGTCGTCATTTTATTTATAAAAGAAAAAGAGTTACGCAATACATGACAATAGTAAAAATAAATCATGTTACTTGGCAATTGGGATAACATGTAATCATTTATTCTGTCGACCTCTGTATTCGTTGGAGTAAGAATGGCTATGTGTCTATACATGCCCTTATCTTGGGACGTCTGAAAAGATTCACCGTACACCTCCTTCGCGATGGTTTCAATTGGATTTTCTCCATTCTCTTTGATTAGTAAATCAGCGGGTATATCAATATCAACTTGACCATCGTTTGGCAAATTTATTTTGCCATCTATAATATCCAAAATCCAATTGGAAAAAGATTTGAGATCTTTTGATGCCTCATCGCCAAGACCTGCTAGAAGTCTCATGTTTTTCGTCAGCCTCAATACCTTGCAATGCTCCCAAAGGTAAGTCGAATTAAGAGCTGACAAAACAGTCTCTGCTCTACCTCCGCCAGGAATAACCGGTAAAATTTGTCTGAAATCTCCGCCAAAAACGACAACCTTACCGCCAAAAGGTTTTTTGTCTGAAGTTCTAATGATATCACGCATGCTGCGATCCAAAGTTTCAAAGCAATGTCTACTCATCATAGGTGCTTCATCCCATACTATTAATTTTGCTGCTTTAACAAGTTCTGCACGGGCTAAGCCTCGATTTATTTTTTTGCAAGTAGTAAACCCATCAGCATCAATAGGAATGCCAAACCTAGAATGTGCGGTTCTACCTCCTTCGAGCAATAAAGCAGCTATATCACTAGATGCATTATTGAGGACAATAAGACCTCTAGAACGGATTGTTGAAGAGAGTGCTCTGTATAAGAATGTTTTACCGGTGCCTTCAAAACCATATATGAAAAAAACGACTCCTCTCTCATTCAAAGTTGCATCCAAAATCTGGTTGTACACACTTCGTTGCTCATTTGTTATCAACTCAAGAAGCCTTTGATTTTCTTTTAATTGATCTTCCCAAACATAATTAAGTCATCATCAATGAGCCGATTACCATTGTACTCTTGAAAATCATAAGGCTTTGACATGAGATCCCATTTTCCAAGCGTTTTACCAGTGCTGAGCAAAATATTTTCAATCTCAGTTAGAGCAATGTGGATAATCTGCTCATGAGTTAAATTCATCTCTGCAAAACGTATAGAACTTTAGGTGAAAAAATTAGTTAATCATCGATTTTTATAAGATAAAACACTAAAGAAAATATTCTTACCAGGCCGGTCGAGTTCTCGTCGCATATTGTAAAGAATATCTTCTGTAAGATATTCCCAAGTAGCATTCCACACAAAATGAGGCTGCGATAAGCAGCCAGCCAACAACATAATAGCAAAAAACTTCCATGTATATCGGCCAGAACAAAAGATGCTTGCTTCTTTTATACCTTCAATATTTTTTTGTCATCATCCATCAACCCCAAAGCATAGCAAGCATCCATAAAAGTACTATGAACAACACCTTCTATCCTTTTGATATCCTCATATGACGTTAGCCTCTTAACTCAATTTAGCAAAACTCGCAGAAAATACAATTCATCACAAGACGAATGGATATGGGCAATCCTCCCTATAGCAAATCCCTGTTGTCTTGGTCTCCTTTCACGCATGGATGCTTTCCATACAAATCAGGTCGGAAATTCAACATATGTCAACAGTTTTGCCTCCGGATATTTTTTGTTTGCTTCCATCCAAGCCAAAAATATGGATTGGTTTATTGTCTTCTTGTTGAGAACACTCTCAATAGCTTCGTTGTCTTCGTAAAAAACCAATTGTTGATCTGGAAGATGAAATCCAAGTTTTTCTACATTTGTCGTACGAAAATGTGTAGAGAATGCAAGTATTTGCCAAGTAGACTCGCATGCAGATAAATATCTATTCATAGAAAAACACAACATCAATTGCGAGTATTGGTACGAATTTTTTTAATATAAACAAAAAACAAAAACTATAAGTAAAGTTCAAATAAAAGTACCTGCAATCAAAATATGTTTTGATTTCGTCAACAACTCCGTCTTCGTCTTCTTTATCAATGGTGGCTGAAACGTAATCGGATCCTTTATGTATATATTTAAAAAGATACTTAATTGCTCTTGTCTGTATGCACCATTCAACATTCATATGTGCACGGTATGGAAGCATAAAGTTTCTGTTATAAGGTATTACGTAACAAACTTAATGTTTATCCATAGTTTTTAAATTTAGATACCACACACATATGAATGTTGAATGGTGCATCCAGACAAGCGCAGTAAAGAAAGTCTGAAAAATGATTATGTAATACGTAAACAAAGTTACCATTCAAGTCTACGAAAAACCAAAATCTACACCATAATCAAAATCCAAAACCTCAAAAACCAAAATTCAAAATCATTTTAAAAACAACAAATATTCGGAGCCTAAGGACCGTACACACTTAAGATCTAAAATTAAAAAAAAAAGTTATTTAATTGTTTGTTACAGTTTTGCATGTAGTCTACGTCTTAACTTCTTCATGTAATATTTGGACGATTCACCATGTCTGGACATAGAATAAATTTTTTTGTATCACCCTGTGGGGACATAAAATTTTTAAATTTTAGAACATATTGACATTGTATATAGACTAGTTTGTATATTTTTAAAGTTTTTTTTTATTTTATGTTAAACGTAGATACAAAATGTTCATATTTTTGAGTACTTTTTATTAGTATTAGAAATGCATAACCTAACTTTAAAATTTTTATTGGGTATTTTATGAAATATAGAAAATATTATTACACATTGAAGTACATATATCTCAATAGTTTTATATATCTATGAAATATCATTTTATACAAAATTTATTTAATTAGAAAAATTTTTACCAACTAATCGATTCTCACTACTGTAAATCTAACAAAAACGTCAAGCGTATAATTTAAGACAAAAACAAAATATTTAATAAACTTGAAAAAATCCAACAATGGAGTTAATAAGCGGTTTCAATTTTTTGTATTTGTATGAACTCTTTTATTTCAGAAACATGTATTGAATAAAAAGAAATACTAAAAGAATAGGTGGTTGTAAGTTTTAAAGATATGTAATAGTTATGGTCAAGCTAATTTTCTTTCTCTCAAAATTAATTTTTTTTTTCATGTCTGCACAAAATACATATGTTTTAAGGTTTTATTAAATGGTACACTTAATGCATAAAAATTACAAAACAATATTGAATACTAGTTTTTAAACATTAAATATCATAGCCATAAGCGCTTGACAAATATATCGAAACCCTAAATATGAACCGGATCCGAACCAAAGTGAACGGAACCGAACCGAATACTTTTGCTTTCTTAATTTATCTAAAAAGTGAAGACTAAAACTTTGGTGTATGTAAAACTAATTACATAGATTGAGAATCATGGATCTCGTAGAACTAATTGCTTTGATTTATTAGCTATCACTAGTTATATATAAATCTTAATTGAGTCTGTATATAGGTGTTGTGCAAATAAAACATAGGAAGAATAGTGGTAAGTAGACTATTCATATAAAAATCTTAATTTATAGTTTATACATTATAAAACTTACAAATATAAAGAAAACATAATCATGACAACGCTCGTATAAAATGTGCTATTAAATACAATGGAGTGTTTGTTTCTTCAATACATACGCTCCTACTAACAGAAATAGAGCTCCTAAATGGCTCTGCTCTTCAAGGTCTTAATCACACTTACATAGCTCACTGTGCAAATGCCACAATGGGTTCGAAGCTCCATTTTCACACGGGGAATCGCAACACTCTTCCACTCTTCAAATGCCACAATGGATAGATTACGATGCATTAGTGTGCCTTTACCACGATACCATCGAGGATCCACATTCTCCTGCAAGATCGAATCCCAAAGTTTAGTTCTTGAATTCGTAGTTGTCACTGTTTGCAACAACTGAAACATATGAATACTAACAGGATAAACAAGGACTGTACCTTAATTTTATATTCTTCTGTTGCATTTAGCTAAATAGAGTAATTCCAAGTAAAGGACACCTCAATACAAAAGATATGCCACTGTATACTTAAGCTTCCTCCATAATGTTAAGTGATCAAGGCCTACGAAAAAACAACCTTGTTTACTATATTCACAAATGATGTAATTCATGATGTAGCTTATTGTTTCTAATACTTAAAGGGTGTTTTTTCATTATGATTTGTGAAGTAGATGAAAATCTTGCACTGACTTGAATAAAGGGAGATAAAATCTCGTGGACTTGAAGGAAAAAATTGTTCTTTGCTGCTAATCTGAAGGTAAAATAATAATCATCAACAAAAGTGGTAGTAATCTAACATGAACAAGCAAAAAAAATCTAACGAATGAATAAGCTAATGTGAAAAATACGATAGCATATCAATGACTGAATACAATACAGATGAAGAAAAATCTCTACAATACTCATCATCCACATAATTCATACATTTTCAGAAAAGGGAAGCAGACATATACCTCCTCGATATCACGTTCTACCTCGAGCTTAATATACGAATACTTTTGTTTTCTTAATTTTTTAAAAGTGAAGACTAAAATTTGGTGTATGTAGAATTGTACTCATATAATCTAGTATATATACTAATCGACATAGCTCATTCACAATAACTAAATTTGATTATGGCTATAGCTTTACTGTTTCAATCGATACCAGAGGCTCTCATCCTACAAGTTGGGGAGCTAGATACCGCAAAACAGGTTTGGGAAGCAATACGAGCGAGGCATGTTGGTGTTGATCGAGTCCGAGAAGCACGCTTACAAACCCTGATGAATGAGTTTGATAAACTCAAGATGACAGAAACGGATACCATCGATAACTTCGTAGGGAAAATCTCTGAAATTTCCTCTAAATTCGCGGCACTCGGAGAGATCATGGAGGAATCAAAGCCGATTAAGAAATTTCTCAAAAGTCTCCCACGGAAGAAGTACATTCACATCGTTGCATCTCTAGAGCAAGTTCTTGACCTAAAAACCACAAGCTTTGAAGATATCATTGGACGTCTTAAAACTTATGAGGAAAGAATTGCAGATGATGATGAAGAAACACAAGAAGCTCAAGGAAAACTCATGTATGCTTATATCGGAACAAACTCAAATTGTGGAGGCTATGACAATTCACGAGGAAGGGGACGTGGTGGTCATTTTGGAAGAGGAAGAGGTCGCGGGTTTGGAAGGAACAACGGAGAAAGAGACCTGTCTAAAATCACTTGTTATCGTTGCGATAAGAATGGACATTATGCATCTGGTTGTCCGGATAGGCTACTAAAGCTACAAGAAGCTTGCGAAACTAAGGAGGAGGACACTCAGGAGGCTGAAGAGCTTATGGTACATGTGGTTGTGTACCTTAATGAGAAGAACTTAAAACCAAAAGAGTTTGAGACATGCCTCGATGGAGTAAACACTTGGTACTTAGATAATGGTGCATCCAATCATATGACAGGCAATAGAGAGTTCTTTAACAAGCTCGATGAATCAATTAGAGGAAAAGTGAGATTTGGAGATGATTCACGAGTCGATATAAAAGGCAAATGATCAATCTTGTTTATGTTAAAGAATGGAGATAAAAGGGCTCTTAATGATATATATTATATCCCAGCACTCAAGAGTAACATTATAAGCCTTGGACAGGCCACTGAAGTTGGATGCGAGGTCAAAATGAAAGAGAACTTTCTTGTTCTCCGAGAAAAAGATAACAAGCTGATCGCATAAGTACAAATCTAAAAATCGCCTTTACAAAGTCGTAATGGAAGTCGCAGAAGTGAGGTGCTTGAGCCTTGTCACACACCATGAATCTTTTAAGTGGCATGCACGATTGGGTCATATAGGAGACGAGGCTTTGAGAACAATGCTCATGAAGGAACTAGTTCACGGAATACCTGAGTTCGTGGTGAAAAAGGAGACATGCTCCTCTTGCTTGCTTGGGAAGCAAGTGCGTACTGCCTTCTCAAAGTCCACACTTTATCGCGCCTCTTCTCTACTTGAGTTAATACACGGGGATCTCTGTGGCCCTATTACACCATCTACTGCATCAAAGAAAAGGTACATCTTTGTCCTTATCGATGACCATTCACGATTTATATGGTCAATACTTCTGAGAGAGAAAGGAGAAACATTTGAAAAATTCAAGAAATTTAAGGCTCTTGTTGAACAATAATCAGGTGCATCAATTAAAACCTTCATAACAGATAGAGGTGGTGAGTTCCTATCCACTGAGTTTCTGAGCTTCTGTCAATCTTTCGGAATAAAAAGACATCTAATTGCTCGTACTCTCCACAACAAAACGGAGTAGTAGAAAGACGCAACAGAACTCTTCTAGGAATGACCAGAAGCATCCTTAAACACATGAAGGTCCCAAATTATTTTTGGGGTGAAGCAGTAAGGCATTCTACTTACCTTATTAATCGTGTTTCTACATGGGTCCTCGAGTCCAAAATACCTTACGAGATGTATAAGGGGAGAAAGCCTAACGTTGCACACGTAAAGGTATTTGGATGCATAGGTTTTGCAAGAACTAAAACTCCTAATCTTAAAAAGCTCGATGACCGCTCACGAATGCTGGTGTATCTCGGTACTGAACCCGACTCAAAAGCTTATAGACTATACGATTCATCTAGTCGAAGAATCGTAGTTAGTAGAGATGTGGTTTTTGATGAAAACAAAGGCTGGAGGTGGAGTGTTTCTGATACAGTTTTTGATGAAGAACTAGGCATGTTCAAGCTTGAGTTTGGGAAATATGGGAACAATGGAATACGTGAAGAAGAAGGAGGAGAAGTTGCTGATAATTATAACGAAGTTAGTGCTGGAAATAATGGTCATATCGGAGCTGATCATGACAGGGATGAGTATGACGAAATAGAGCAACCAGTACATGAAGGAAGGCTCGGAACAGAGCAAACATAACACGAAAGAAGGATTGAAACAGAGCACAAACAGAGCTCACAGACTCCGTCTAGACTGGCATGAACCAAGTATGAGTCTAACACACGTACTGGAGAGATGCAACCTAAGCATCTCCAAAAGTAGAGCCCGCACAATGAACTGCAAAGCTCACGCACGCAGGCGGCACAGCCTATGGTCTTGCGGCGACCAACAAGAGAGAGTAAGAAACCTGAATATCTGGATGATTATGTCTTAATAGCCAAGCTTGAGTCTGAGCAGATTTTGTTGATGACTAATGCCGAACCATGGAACTATGGTGAAGCAAAAGGAGATAAGGAATGGAGGGATGCTTGTGACGAAGAAATCTCGTCAATTAACAAGAATAAAACATGGAACATGGTCGATCTTCCTGCCGGTACAAAGGCTATTGGATTAAAATGGGTTTTCAAAATAAAACAGAATCTGGATGATAGTGTCAATAAGTACAAAGCTAGACTAGTTGCAAAAGGGTATGTACAAAGACACGAAGTTGATTATGAGGAAGTGTTTGCACCAGTGGCAAGGCTGGAAACGGTTTGCCTTATCATAGCACTAGCGGCATTGCTCAGCTGGGAAGTGCACCATTTAGGCGTAAAAACTGCGTTCCTTCATGGAGAATAAAAGGAAGAGGTTTATGTTACACAACCTGAAGGTTATGAGCTGAAAGGTAGTGAACATAAAGTTTATAAACTCTCTAAGGCACTTTATGGTCTGAAACAAGCTCCTAGGGCCTGGAATGAGAAGCTAAACAAGATTCTGTGAGAGCTAGGATTTTCGAGATGCTCGAAAGAACCATCTTTGTACCGAAGAAAGATGGAAGGTGATTTACTTATTGTAGTTGTTTATATTGATGACGTACTCGTTACAGGCTCAAGTATGAAGTTGGTGGTTGAGTTTAAAGGGGAGATGTCAGCTAAGTTCGAGATGAGTGATTTCAGAAAGCTCACATATTACTTGGGCATAGAAGTTCGTCAACATGAGGATGGAATAACCTTGAGACAAGAAAGATATGCTAAGAAGGTTCTGGAGGAGCTAGGAATGGGAGACTGTAACTCGTCCCGTATGCCCATGATCTCTAATATGAAGTTATCAAAGGTCATCGACGAGAAATCCATTGATGAGACCAAATATCGCAGGAGTATTGGATGCTTAAGGTACCTACTACATACTCGTCCAGATCTATCTTACAATGTTGGTTTACTGAGTAGGTATATGCAAGATCCTAAAGAATCGCATGGAGCAGCTCTAAAGCAAGTACTGAGATACCTGCGTGGAACAACAAGTTTTGGGCTAACTTATAAGCGAGGTCGCAGACCAGAGTTGAGCGGCGGCTATGATAGTTCACTAAATGTGGACTTGGATGATGGTAGGAGTACCACTGGACACATTTTCTATCTTAACGAAAGTCCAGTAACTTGGTGTTCGCAGAAACAAGAGACAGTGACCTTATCTTCATGTGAGGCAGAGTTCATGGCTGTGATGGAAGCTGCAAAACAAGGGGTTTGGCTTCAAGAACTACTTGATGAGATTCTAGGTGAGCCAAGTGGGAAGGTAGTAGTCCGAGTGGATAATAAGTCTGCGATTGCACTCTCGAAAAATCATGTGTTTCGTGGTCGTAGTAAGCACATACATAGACGCTATCATTTCATTCGAGACTGTGTCAAGAATGAGCAGATTGAAGTGATCCATGTCCCGGGTAATGAACAAAGAGCTGATGTTCTTACGAAAGCACTTGGAAGATTGAAGTTCAAAGAATTGAGAGAGATGGTTGGTGTTCGTGATGTGTCTAACCTCAAGCTTAAAGGGGGGAATGTTGAAGTAAGCTTGAGATGACTTGGAGAGAAAGTATTGAAGATCCTTATCCTTATTTGTTTTGGCTTTATTGATTTGTTTTAGGAGATATCTAAAATATAATATGTTATTTCTTTTCTTATTTTTGTTTAGGATAAGGACTAGTTTTTAGGATATACATAAGAGGCAACATCAAGTCATGATGTTGTCGAGAGTTTTGTGAAAGTCTTTGAGATTGAAGGCTTTAGAAATAAAGAGAGCAATTCTTTGTTTCATTGTGAACTCTTGCTTAAACACTTATCATCAAAATTACGAGAGAGAGAGAGAGAGAAGAAAGTTGTACGTTACAACTCTAAATCAATATTATGAAAATTGGCCAATTCTCTTCGGAATTGTGCCACCTCAACATTTTAGAATAGGACACGTGCCCTGTCTAGAATTAAATTTTCGTCGCTTCACATTTATCATAAAGTTTAATAATCCTTGAAACGGTACAACTATTACCCCCGATGAGCAATGTTTCGCAAGCAACGTCGATTTGTTATCCACAATGAGGATTTCTTCGTCTTCACTATTTCTTTTACGATTTCCTGAATCAGAGATGTGGCATGTGTCATTGGTTTTCACATTATGTAAGGAATCAAAGTAAGGGTTCCTCGATATTGTGAAGAAATAGCGCAAGCCGTTGATGACAAACAATAGCTAAAGTTGATGCCGACTTCGAGAATGGCGGAAGTCGAATCCATTGAGCAATTATGTTGAAAATCCCTCAAATGAGCTCCTTCTGACTATGAGGCGTTAGTTTACAATCCTCATTCTTCTTTTCCTTTAATTTTGTGCAACTCACTAATCCTCGTTTACAATCCTTTTTTTTCTTGGTTTTTGTTTTTCTTGCATCAAGAAGAATCGCGTCAATCGTTAGGTAAAGATTAATCCCTCTTCCTTTTGTTTCTATTGCTTCTTTGGAGTTCTGTCTCTATTCTTATTTTCTTTCATGTCTTAAAGCTTCAAACTTCAGTTTTAGTTTTGTTGTTTGCCTTCTTGGCCTTAAGATTCTCTCGTATTAATACCTTCATGTGTTTCAAACCGAGTTCCAAGTGTAAGTTTTGTCTAATAATGATTTTAGAAGTTTTTTAATACGAATGAAAGTTGAATTTGGAGGTGCAGAACTGGTGAGTCAACCCCCGCATCTACCTAACCACAGTGTTGATACACATGAACCTAAAATGCTCTTGTCCTCCCATGTATTCTCATGTGCTCGAAGAATATTACAGGCCCTGAAAGTTCGAAGAGTATTCAAAATGGGTGATAGAGAATGGCTATTGTTGTTGGTATATATTTACACCGAAAATGCTTGTAAGTTGTAAGTGTTGGGTTAAACTTGAACATAACTTGAAGACCAAGTTAAATCTAATCCTATTAGGCTTTGAAGGTTTAATTAGTTTTAGATAAGTTTTAAAGTTTTGGATAATTATTGATAGTTAAAAGGTTTTCCTAGTAAGATTAGGAGAGTTTTTGGTTTTCTATTTAAGAGCTTAATCGAGCTATGATTAAGTGTATGAGTTGTATTGAGAAGCTTAGTTTTGAGCTAATTTTCTAAGCTAATAAGAGAGAGATTCTTATTGAATTTGTGTTTACTTGATTCTTGTTGAGCTTCAATTGGTATCAGAGCTCAAAATCTTTGTCTACTTCCCGAACAAATTCCGTCTTCCAAAATCAGAAGATACGAACCTGTGAGACGAAAGAGACGAAGAACGCGAGAGACATCTCTTTACGGTGTCTCGATCCTGCTCTGGTTCTAAAGCCCGAGACCTGCTCAACTTAAATCTGAAGGTTTCTCTGTTTTCTAAGGAACAGAGAAGCACGTTGCTCAATCGTAGAACATGGGAGACATTACTCTGGTGACTACCGTTGCTTCATCATCTTCCTCAACGATGGTGAAAGAGGGACCACCTCCTGTCAAGTGTCCTATGCTTAACACGACAAACTATACAGTTTGGTCGATGCGTATGAGAGTACTTTTAAGAGTACACAAAGTATGGGACGTGATTGAAACGCCCACAGAGAACACCGAGAAAATCGATATTGCAATAGCTTTGATCTTTGAATCAATACCCGAAGCTCTAATTCTACAAGTTGGAGAGTTAGATACAACAAAGAAGGTATGGGATGCAATAAAAGCAAGACACATGGGTGCTGAAAGAGTTAAAGAGGCTAGACTACAAATTTTCATGGCAGAATTTGATCTCTTGAAGATGAAAGATACAAAAACCATTGATGAGTTTGTCGGAAAATTATATGAAATAACATCAAAGGCCGCGACCCTTGGAGAGGAGGTAGAAGAGGTGAAAGTTGTCAAGAATTTTTTGAAAAGTCTTCCTCGGAAGAAGTTTATTCATATCGTGGCATCATTAGAGCAAGTTCTCGATCTTAAAACAACAAGCTTTGAAGATATTGTAGGACGTTTAAAAGCATATGAAGAACGAATCTTTGAAGAAGATGATAGCCAAGAAGATCAAAGTAAACTTCTATACACTAACATGGAGTCTCAAAACTCACATGTAAATCATGATTCCTATTGGAGAGGACGAGGTCGTGGATGATGGTTTTACAACCGAGGAAGAGGATGTGGGAGGAATAATGGGCCACGAGATTACTCTAAAATTACATGTTTCAGATGCGATAAACAAGGACACTTTGCCTCGCACTGTCCTGATAGACTTCTTAAGCTTCAAGAAGCACAAGAAGATGATACACAAGAAGCAGAAGAACTAATGATGCATGAAAAATTATACGTAAATGAGGAGAAAATCGTACCTAAAAAGTACGAAACCAATGAAGCTGAAGAGAATGTGTGGTATCTTGATAATGGAGCTAGCAATCACATGAGTGGAGATAGGAGATACTTCACAAAGATTGATGAGAAAATTATCGGAAATGTTCGTTTTGGTGATGATTCTCGAATAGATATCAAAGGGAAGGGTTCGATCGAGTTCTTGGATAGAAACGGCGAGCCAAGAGTAATCAATGACATGTACTTTATTCCGGCACTAAAGAGTAACATTATCAGTTTAGGACAAGCGACGGAGTCAGGCTGTGAATTCAAAATGAGTGGCGGACACTTGATCATGCATGATCGAGAAGGAAAGCTTATAGCAAAAGCTATCTTATCAAAGAACATGTTATACAAGGTCCGAATGAGCATAAAAGACTCAATATGCATGTTCTCCACCATGGTAAATGAAACAAGCAAATGGCATGCAATGCTAGGCCATATAAATCATGAAACCATGCGATCTATGATTCAAAAAGGAGTAATCGAAGGAATGCCAAAGCTCATTGTCGAGAAAGGAGATATGTGGAGCATGTCTCCTGGGAAAACAAGCGAGATTACCGTTTCCAAAAGCCACGTTGTTTAGAGCTCAAAAGGTCCTAAAACTAGTCCATGGAGATCTTTGTGGGCCGATCACACCGAGTACTCCTGTTGGAAACAAATATGTGTTTGTGCTTATTGATGATCATTCAAGATACATGTGGAGCATTTTACTTATAGAAAAAGGAGATACATTCGAAAAATTTAAAGTCTTTAAGAGCTTGGTTGAAAGAGATTCCGGAGAATGTATTCAGACCTTTAGAACAGATCGAGGAGGAGAATTCACATCACATGAGTTCAATTCTTTTTGTAATCACTCCAGAATAAAAAGGCATCTCACAGAACCTTATACGCCTCAACAAAACGGTATTTTCGAAAGAAGAAATAAAACTTTGATGGGAATGACGAGATGTATGATGAAGCACATGTTCGTGCCGAACTACCTGTGGGGAGAAACTGTCCGTCACGCGACCTATTTCCTAAACAGAGTATCGACTCATGCCATAACCGATAAGACACCGTACGAGCTTTATCGCAAGAAGAAACCGAACATTAGCCACCTACGGACATTCGGGTGTATTGGCTATGCTAAATCCGAAAAACAACTAAGGAAACCGAACATTAGCCACCTACGAACATTCGGGTGTATTGGCTATGCTAAATCCGAAAAACAACTAAGGAAACTTGAAGACAGATCACGTGTACTTGTGCACCTTGGCACGGAACCAGGCTCCAAGGAAAATAGGATGTATGATATACGCAAGTAAAAAAAATTGTCGTGAGTCGAGATGTTGTGTTTCATGAAAACAAAGAGTGAAACTAAAATCATTTACGAGATGATCATAAGAAAGGAGGAGACTTTCAGATCATGATAGGAAGCTATGGCAACCGTGGAATCCAAGTCACAGAAAGTGACATGATCACAGCCGAAACAGAACGTGAAACAGGGGAGAGAATTGTCGAAGAAGATGACCGAAACTGTATCGATTCTTCCGGTGATCAAAGCTACAGCGGCAGAAACAATGGTGAAGGATCACCATCGCAAGAGGAAGAAGAAGAAGTTGGCGGCATGACTGTAGCTGAAAGTCACCCCGTCGTGCCCTCTCCCGCCGTTGAAACCCGAAGATCACAAAGGCGAGTACTTAAACCGAAATATCTCGATGATTATATCTTGCTCGCTGATTTAGAAGGAGAAGAGCTCCTGTTGTGTTTAAATAATGAGCCAAGAGATTTTGATGAAGCAAAGATCTCAAAAGAATGGATACTTGCTTGTGAAGATGAGATACATTTAATAAACCAACTTGAATCATGGAACCTTGTGGAGCTACCGATGGGTGTAAAGCCAATAGGCTTGAAGTGGATTTTTAAGCTTAAAAGAAACTCCTAGGGAAGTATCAATAAATATAAGGCGAGATTGGTTGCTAAGGGATATGTACAAAGACACAAAATTGACTTTGACGAAGTGTTTGCTCCGGTAGCCCAAATTGAAACAATTCGAATTCTGGTGAATCTCGCTGCTTCAAATGGTTGGGAAATACATAACCTTGATGTCAAAACAGCTTTCCTTCATGGAGAATTAAAGGAAGTAGTTTATGTTGCGCAACCAGAAGGGTTCGTAGTAAAAGGAAGTAAGGACAAAGTATATAAACTTAACAAGGCGCTTTATGGTCTCAGACAATCTCCAAGAGCATGGAATGATAAACTTAATCGAATACTTCAAGAACTAAATTTACAAAATGTTAGAAGGAGCCTTCTGTCTACCGAAAAATTTGTAAGCGGAAACCTATTTCTCCTTGCTGTTTATGTGGATGATTTGTTTATTACAGGAACAAACAAAGGAATGATTCAAGACTTTAAGAAGGAGATGGCCTCTAAATTCGAGATGACAGACCTTGAAAAATTGACTTATTATTTGGGAATTGAAGTTGTTCAGCATGAAGAGGGAATAACACTAAGTTAAAATCAATATGCATCAAGAATTCTAGAAGAAATTGGAATGAAAGACTGCAATCCTACTCATGTGCTGATGGATCCAGGATTGAAGCTATCAAAGTCCGAGCATGAAAAAGAAATCGAGGCTACAAACTTCCGGCGAATAATAGGATGTCTATGATTTCTAATTCACACCCAACCATACCTATCTTATTGCGTTGAAGTGCTCAGTAGATATGTGCAAAGTCCAAGGGAGTCTCATGGAGCAGCTCTAAAAAAGTGTTTGAGATATCTGCAAGGAACCATTTCGTATGGTTTGAATTTCAAGAGAATGAGTTCAAGGCCGAAATTACTAGGGTACAGTGATAGTAGTTATAATGTGGATCCTGAAGATGGAAGAAGTACAACAGGTCATATCTTTTATCTTGGAGATAGTCCTGTTTCTTGGTGCTCCCAGAAACAAGATACAATTGCATTGTCATCCTGCGAAGCTGAATTCATGGCAGGAACTGAGGCAGCCAGACAAGTCATATGGCTTCAGGAACTACTAAAGGAGATTATGGAAGTGGTAGACGATAAAGTGATAATCAGAATTGACAATAAGTCTGCAATTGCACTAACGAAGAATCCAATGTTTCATGGACGCAACAAACACAGACATACAAGATATCACTTTATACGTGAATGTGTCGAAAATGATTAGATCACTGTCGAACATGTGCCAGGAGAGAAGCAAAAGGTGGACATACTGACAAAGGCACTTGGAATGATCAAGTTCAAAGAAATGAGAGAGCTTATTGGACTTCAAGATCTCTCGAGTACGAAGTTCAAGTTTAAAGGGGAGATTGTTGGGCTAAACTTGAACATAACTTGAAGACCAAGTTAAATCTAATCTTATTAGGCTTTGAAGTTTTAATTAGTTTTAGATAAGTTTTAAAGTTTTGGATAATTATTGATAGTTAAATAGTTTTCCTAGTAGGATTAGGAGAGTTTTTGGTTTTCTATTTAAGAGCTTAATCGAGCTATGATT
>OVAN01010818.1:0-15318 GCA_900406275.1 Anastatica hierochuntica
ATCGCATGAAGGCGGCCTAATGGGACATTTTGGAGTGGATAAGACGTATCATGTGCTGAAAGAGCACTTCTACTAGCCGCATATGCGGAAGGATGTGGAGAAATTTTGCAAACGATACATCACCTGCGCAAAGGCTAAGTCCACAAACACCTCACAAGGTTTGTATACTCCCTTACCTATTCCAACGAGTCCTTGGATTGACATTTCTATTGATTTTTTATTAGGATTGCCTAGGACTAGAAAGGGTAGTGACTCAATCTTTGTTGTTGTAGATAGATTTTCTAAGATGGCTCATTTTATTTCTTGTCATAAGACTGATAATGTTGTGAATGTGGCTGATTTGTTCTTTACGAATGTTGTTCGTTATCATGGAATGCCTAGAACCATTGTTTCTGACAGAGATACTAAGTTTCTTAGTTATTTCTGGAAAACTTTATGGTCTAGATTAGGGACTAAGTTACTGTTTTCTACTACATGTCATCCTCAGATTGATGGACATATTGAAGTAGTTAATAGGTCTTTGTCTGCTTTACTACGTTCTGTTGTGGGGAAGAATTTAAAATCTTGGGAAGATTGCTTGTCACATGTTGAATTTACATATAATAACTCGGTCAATAGGACCACCAAATTCTCGCCATTTCATATAGTATATGGGTTTAGTCCTTTGACTCCACTGGATTTGATTCCTTTGCCTCTGAAAGAACAAGCTAATTTTGATGGAAAAGCCAAGGCCGAGTACATTGTGTCTTTGCATGAACAGGTTAAAAAAAACATTGAATCAAGCACTGAAGCCTATGCACGACACGCCAATAAGAGGCCCAGGGAGCTGAAACTGGAGCCTGGAGATGGTTCTAATTCAGTTAAGGAAAGAAATATTCCAGAAGAACGAAAGTCCAACCTGGATAGACGGACAAATGGTCTTTTCAAAGTGCTGGAACGCATCAACAACAACGCCTATAAGATTGATCTTCAAGGTAAGTATACTGTGAGTTCAACCTTTAATGTTGCTGACTTGATTCCTTACCCTGTAGGAACTGCGGATTTGAGGGCAAATCCTTTAAAAGGGGGAGGGGATGATGCAATACAGACTGAACAAGTAGCTAAGCTAGATTTAAGTGATAGCGAAGATGAAGAGAGCATGGAGAATGGGTTGGAGTTGGCGACCAAAGAGACTAAAGAAGACCAAGATCCATTTGTTTTCTCCGGTGGGCATGTTCCCAGATCTCAGACAAAAAGGCTTCAGAACCAAATTGCCATATTGGTTTATTCGAAACCAATTCAGATTTCAGACCAAGAAGCAAACCAAGCTTTAACCAAGATTTTTAACCATTCGGTTATCAGCTTGGTTTAGTCGAATTATCTGTTGGATTTTAATGGGTTTTTAGACTTAGTTTATTTTCTTAATTTAGGGCCTAATTTTAAGTCCAGGTTTTTAGGAGGTTGTCGAAAATCCAAGTCCATTTAGGAGAAGGAATTTCGTGATACCTTTAGGGTTTTAGGAGCTTATTTAAGCTTTGTTTTCATAGACTTGTAGAATCATCAAGAGTTTTAAGTTTTAATCTAAGTTTTCTTTCTGTTTCCAAAGAAAGTGAATCTCTGTTCATCGTTGAACAAACTGAATTGCTAGAGAGTTAAGTCTCTAAGAGCTTCTTTGTTCTTGATCACCATAGAGTTAATTCTCTAGATCTAGAATAAAACTATCCAAATTCAATTCCAACGAGAAATAGATCCTAATTTTCGCAGACTTCTCTCTGAAATTCAGATCTGAAATTTCTGTTTCTTTGTTCAGAAGACCTTGGGTTGCATCACCAAAGGTAGCACGAAGAGTTAAAATCAAACAACGGGCTAAGGCTAAAAATATGTCTTGAAGAGATGATGCAAAATCGAAAATAAGAGAGCACAGAAAACGCAGCAAGCAACGAGGTTGTAAACGATTCAAAGAAGTGTTGGGCATCGGGTATTATCAGGGAAACATTTCATTGTTGACTTAAACTACAGATTAGGAAAGAGATTAAGAACCGTCTTGAACTCAAATTCTAATCTAATACTGATCTACTTCCGTAGCATCAGCGCCCTATGCACTAGAAACCTCGAGATTAACTTTCGTTGACCCTCGATTTCTAGTCATGCATTACTAACGGATTTAATAGGTTCACAATTCACTTAAGCATCAACTTTCGTTGGCTTACGAAGAATTGCTCATCTATAATTCTTTCAGGCATTTAAACATTCACCTTCCAGCAGTTAAACAACCTAAGATCAGAAACTAAGTGATCAATTTAATGTCACGCATTACGATTAACCATAGATGAAGATCCATTAGATAATATCCCTAATCATGCAATTCTATATCAAAAAATCATGAATCCCCTTTGTGAGAACCCTAACCCCAATGAACAGAGTACTCACTCATAGATAAAGCAAAAACACAAATCAAATTGAGCGACATGATCGTATATTGCATAAATAAGAGAAAAAAGAGGGTTCCGAAAGCTTCTCAATCGAAGAACTAAGATGCTTCTTCTCCCTAGGATACAAACTCAATCTCTCTGCTCTCAAATTAAAAAACTGCCTAATGAAAGGAAAAACTCGAGTCTAGATCTTTTAGGTGAAATCTAGTTCGAAATAAGTTTGGTCTGGTTCTTCGAAAAATTGGTCCGCATATCGGGACAGGGATCGATCAATCCATGTCTTGATCGGTCGATCTGTGTCCGAAATTCTGGGTATTTTCCAGCTTTGCACGAACACTTCCTTCGAGGCTTGAAATCCATCAAAAATTCTTCATTTTCGCACATTCAAGCTGAGATCCTGTAAAAACAACAAAGAACACAGAACTGCGCCAAAACAATCCAAATACATACTAAAAACCATAGATCTCGAATGAAAACCGTACTAAAAACCTACTAAAATACTGACACATCAGTAACCAAATTTAAGGTTGAAAGATTCGTATGGCGAGACATCATATGTCGCCATAGCGTCCCTTACGAAATTGTAACAGATAACGGATCACAATTCATATCCAACGACTCCAGAGCATTCTGTGAAAAATGGAACATACGTCTTACTACGTCCAGACCTCGATATCCACAAGGAAATGGACAGGCGAAGGCTGCTAATAAATCAATTTTAGCAAACCTCAAAAGACGTTTAGGTACCAACAAGAAGTCTTGGTCTAATTAGCTACCTGAGGTTATATGGGCATGCAGCACTACCCCAAGAAAAGCTATAGAGGAAACCCCTTTTTTTTAGCTTCTAGAATGGAAGTCGTAGTCCTAGCCGAAACATCAGTCGGAAGCCTCCGACTGAGCCTTTTTACCTCAGACCCCGAAACCAATGACCAGCTATTGCTTGATAACCTCGACCTGATCGAAGAACCCCAAAACCATGCAATGGTTCGTATACAAAACTACAAACAGGCAATGGCCCGACACTACAACTCCAAGGTGAGGCCTCGGAGGCTCGTAGTAGGTGACCTTGTCTTGCGAAAGGTTTTCGACGATACCAAAGAGCGAGGCGTCGGGAAGTTAGGTACCAAATGGGAGGGCCGTGACGGAGTCTACAAGCTCATAAAGGTACGAACCGGGGTACCCGAAATACGATCATGGAATGCCATGAACCTCAAACAGTATTATCACTAGGTACTTGCAAACAATTGAACTACGTCAGGCCTTATCCCTTGACAGGGTACACAGGCAACTCTTTTAATGAGTGCAGCCCCTACCTCATCAAAAACCATCATTTTCTACCCGAATGATCTCTGGCAACTAGGTTATCATCCCAAGAGTCGCAGACTTCGGTCATCAGACGCCTGGCAATCAGATCTCGACATACCTAGGCAATTCAACCCCAAATGCGGAAATTTATTTCTATATTGTTAAATATTTGAGTAATGATACTCCTCTTTATCATTTGCAAAAATCCTAAAGTCAATTCTACGTTTCCGGAAATCTGCTTTTCTTGAAGGTCTTAGAATCCTAATGCCAATTCCAGGTTCCCAGAAACCTGATTTTCTCGAAAGGTTTTAAAATCCTAATGTCAATTCTAGGTTCCCAGAAACCTGATTTTCTCGAAGGTCTTAAAATCCTAATGTCAATTCCAAGTTCTCAGAAACCTGATTTTCTTGAAGGTCCCAAAATCCCAATATCAATTTCGGGTTTCCAGAAACCTGTTTTTCTTTAAAGGTCTTAAAATCCTGATCAATCAATTTTAGGTCTTTAGAAACCTGAATGCCAAAATATCTCAAATCCATATCAGCTTCAGCTCCCGAAAACCTGATTCTCATTAGCAACAATTCCAGGTTCCTAGAAATCTAACCCATCGAGAGTTAAAAAAAAACTCATCAATGATCTTGACATTGTCTCTTATTATTAAGTCCCGAGAAGGTACTTAGGTTCCTAAAGCTTTCGGAAACCTCAGGTGGATAATCAAAGAAACCTGATCTCGTATCAATTCACAAGACCTGACTGGATTAAAACAAGATTGAAAACGAGGCATATTAGATACGATACTTGGTCAAACCCTCGACCAATCGATCAGTTCAAACCTGACAATTCATCTTTCAGATGCTGCAAGTGTCCCAAGAATCTGATTACCTTAAATAAATATTAAAGCCTATGATACGGCTCCTACACCGTCTTTGATCTTTGAGATATGCAGTGCAAAGTTCTAGTGGAAAAGTCCAAAAATATTCAATAAATAAAAGCACTAAGGTGCTCCAAAGAGTTTTAGGTTTAAAAGCCTCCATAGGCTCCCTATTCTAAAAACCAGAAAGTTAAGGTTTAAAGGTCTCCTTAGGCGCTAAGTACCAAAATAGACCGAAAGTTCAACATACACGAAAAAGAACTAAAAAAGGGTAGAGATCACTCCTCGATGTTCTTGCTCCCATCACCTTGAGCATCCTTCGATATCTGTTCTCGAACTTCTCTGGCATCCACCATGCCTAGGTTGGACCCGTGTTCACCCGTCGTAACTTGATTAGTTTCATCAATAGCCAAAGCCGGCTGAATGTCAGAAGTTTCTGAGATCTGGGGCAATGGGAGCTTGCTGATGGTGAAGTCTGAAACCTGAGCTCTCTCGTATTTCTCCTAAGCTTCAGGGAAGAGGGCAACAACTTTATCATGTTCTTCTTGGGCACTTGTTATCTCCTAAGAGATCATATCCTCAAGGAGCTCGATGTTGGCTTGGATTTCCTGCATAGGGATCTGGAGAGAAGTCTCCTCCTTTCTCCTATCGAATTTGTCCTTCACCATCAGAAGCACCTTTTCATAGGCACCCATTATCTCTTTTTCCCGCGCATGAAAGCCAGGCGAACTTCCGTAGCCTTATTTTCTGATATCTCCTTGTACGCGGACATTAAATCCTGCACCTGAGCCTCCAAAGTCTTGTTGGAGCTCTCCAGGGAAGAAACCCTCTTACCTTTAACATCAATATCAAGTATGAGGTCATCAACCTTTTCACGCGAAGCTTGCAATTGAGACTTCAGCTCATCCACTTGAGCCTGAAGCCTTTGAGACAGAGATCTTGACTGGTCCAACTGATCCTTAACTTATTGAAAGGCATCTTTCACGTCTTGCAGCTCCTTTGCATCGGGAAAACCCTTGTTCTGGTTCTCGTAGCCTAAGAATGCCTTGTTCAAAGCATTGGCTAGTTGCATTAAGACACGAAGCAAGGTCATAATAGGAACCGTAAAGCACGACCAGGTAAACAGGTGATATCCGAAAGATACCTTTCCAAGGTAAAAAGCAACATCTAAATAGCCATCAGAATTTGATAATTGAGCAACAACAGGAAAGGCAAGCCCTATCTACTTCATGTGGTGCATTCAGGTCGCTAGCCCCCACGTATCGTCCAAGATAGACCCAGATCCGGAGTGGGCAAAGTTCCACGAACCTTGGCTCCTCCTTGATGAGATGGACCTTAAATTTCTTTCACTTGATTCAGTACAAGCCCTCTTTGAAGAATGCTCAGACCCTTGATTATCCCTGGTTTCCAGTGGGTTCAGAGCATGTCTCTTAGGGGCCTCATCCACAATAACTACCATCTCGTCCACCTAGACCTCAAAACCTCTGGTCTCAGGCTCCCCGATAGCTTTCCCTTTTTATCTAGAGGTCTCCATCACAGTTGAAAGAGCGATGGCAGGTAAAGGAAGCCTAGAAGAGTTGTCATCAAGAACTTCCTTAATTGATTATCTGAAGGAGCCCGCAGAGACCTTGTCTTCGGTACTACCTTGAGTCGTTGAGCTCCCGGTGGTAGTGTTTTGTCTGGGCCTGTTACGAAACGGTTTCTGAAGAGGCATCTTGTCGATGGTCTCGGAGGTACTACCTTCTGTGGAAATCTCGATTAAATCGTCTTTCTGAAACTAAAGCAGCAGAGGTTAAAAGTTATTGAACGAGTGGAACAAGTAAATAAAAAAATGTAGCAAGAAGTGAACACCTTATAGCTGACTAATCGAGACAAGATCCGGAAATTGAGTATCAAATCTTGGGAATCTGCTTTGTTGATCCGAGAGGATGGGAAAGCGAACCAGGAAGTCGGGTCCGGTTTCAACCGGGCGATCAAGGCAGAAACCTTCTTGGGGTTGAGTTGAGAAGCCTCAGTTGAACCAACAAAAGGGTTGAAAATCACGTCAGTAAGTGATAAAATAAAGAAAAATATCTTAGGTCACCTAAGGTCTCTAACCAGAGAGCTGAGACCACGAGGAACGCATTATACGACCCGAAGGAACAGTGATTGGATCTTCTTCACATAGAAGAATCTCTGCCTCTAAAACTCGTCATTAGCAGTAAATTAGAAGATGCTCCGGCCCGGACGAGCCGACAAGTATACGGTCCCTCTAGCTCCTTTGGTCTTGGGACTGTCCTTTATCATGAAGAGTTCAAGTAACTCTTTGATTTTGATCTTGGTTTCCGTTTCCTTTGACCTTGTTATCAGACCTAAGACCGCCCTAATGACAGAGGGGCACAACTGAGGTAAAGCTAGGTTATACTGATCTAAGAGGTCTAGAAGAAGATCTGGAAGGGGGATTTTCAAGTGACACTTCAGGATATAGTTCTCGTAGATACAAAACAATCCCGTCGGAGGGTTCTCTTGAGTATCCCCAGAGCCATAGACCTTGGCTAGGTCTTTCGTGGCCCCCGTCTCCGTCATCAGATTAACAATCTCTTGGTGAGACAAGGTGGAGCTCTGATGAGGGCCAAAGGAGGTATTCACAGAGTCGCTAGCGGTGAGAAACTTCGATACCTTCTCTGTTTCGATTGCGGCGGTGATTGCCTTGTCTATCACCGATTTTTTGCTTTGCTTGAGCTTGTGATCACCCTTGGGGGGTTTCGAACTGCTAATATCGTCTTTTCCTTGACCCATTTCAAGTGGTGAAAAAGAGGGATAAGGAAAAGCAGAGAAATTGCTCAAGAGACTAAGAGAAGAGAAACGTAATCAGGAGGTTGGAAGAGAAGCGAATCTGGAAAGTTGTAGCTCTTGCAGTTTTCGTAAACAAAAGATGAAACGATTTTAAAAAGAGAAAATAGAGAGGAAGTATCTTGGTGATCGTTTGCTGAGATGTGTCGAGATGGGGATTAGTAGTTAATACCCACTTTATATCATATCAGTTGTGCAAGTTTCAAAGTTAGACTTCTCAACTTCCCTGAGTTGTCAATAGTTGGATTGACCTCAAATGATTTGGGCCTTTGATTTCAAATCAGGTCGAATCTCTTAGTTAGGATTCTAAGCTATCTATGGGGAGTTAAAGCGGGATCTTATTGAGTAAACTTTCTGAGCTTGAAAGGCTTCAACCTAAAAATTTGGGGGCAATTGTTGGGGTCAGATCCTGCAATTGTGGAAAGCCCATTAGCGGCAAAAAGAGTTGGGTTCTAAAAGGCCCAAAAGGAGAAGATGAGAGTGAAGCAAGACCAATTCTATGAGTCAGGATGTTGGTTCCGAGAATCAAGCGAAGATCTCGGAGACTCGGTTAGCTGAAGTCGGCGAGATCTATGAGTAATTAAGGAGAGGGAAAGGAGAGCTGAGGGTCTCTCCGACTGGGAAGATTTCAGAAGAAAAACCAAAAGAAAAAACACATCTCGAATAGATCTAAGTACTTTGTAATTCTTATCTATTCATAAATTGAACCGAATCAAGGTGATTTGTAAGATTTTGTTCAATCTAATATTCAAAAAGTAAATTATTCATCTTGAGTCTAAACGGGATTCATCCCACCTAAGTCTTCCTTCCTCGTTATAAATTCTAACTGTGGAATCTAGTTACCATCCATACGATTGTCTCGCTACCCAAGTAAACAACGGTCTGAAAACTTAATAAATAAGTTTCAACGACAAAAAGAAAGCGTCGTATTTAGTTTTGGGAGATGTAACACGATTAACAATCGAGTTACGGTGTTAACTTTTTCAAGTTTTTCATAGGGTTTGTGGGTTCATATTGCGTTATTCCAATATTATCTTTTTCTTGCTACTATCATCAAAATTTTGATGTTAGAGCAAAAACATCACGGTCTCTAAATGGGTATCTTAGGAGATATTTTAATTTTAAAAAAAAATATAGGTAAGAAACCGTCCTTAAGTCTCTTCTGTAAGAGTAGGTTCTTCCACGGCGTCTCTCCTGTTTTGTTTTTTTTTTTTTTTTTTTGGGTCAGAACAACTTCATTTTCATATAAGTTTTGGTTCGGTTTTTCGGTTTATTTTTGTTTTTCGGTTTTTGGATACGTTTCGGATCCGTTTATGATTTTTCGGGTTTCAGATCCATTTCGGATCCGTTTAAAATATCCCGATCCGAACCCAAAATATCTGAAAATATACCCAAAAATACCCGAAAATACCCGTAAATATTTCGGGTTTCGGATCCGTTTAAAAATTCAAGAACCGATCCGGATCTAAGAGGATCCGATCTGAACCGATCCAAAAATTCATCGGATCTGAAACGGATCCTAAATAGAAGAATCTAAATATCCGAGATCTGAATAATCCGAATCGAAACCGATCCGAAGATCCGAATATTTAGGCCTATTTTGAAATTTTAAGAACCCCATTTAGAGTTCTTGCGATAATAGTATAAAAAAGCTAAGATTTCATTAGGGTTTTTAGTATTTTTTATTAATTTAAAAATAATTAATTTAAATGGTTCCTACCGTTTTTTATGGTTTTAGTCTCACCACTATTTTAACTTTTTCATAATAAAAAAATACTGATATTCACGTGATATTTTTATTTTGAGAAGACACTTTGATAAGGGCTATACATGTATTGACTATCATAAACAGGATCAATCATCTTAGTCATGGTCATAATGATTGTCTTGGTAATCATCACCACCATTAAGACCATATTCTAAATGGACAGTTTCCACCTCATAAACTTTACTGTTTATAAAATGGAGACCAGCCTTCTCCACTCTTCTCGTATCAAAATCAATTTTCTTCTCATTTTAGATAAACCGACAAAGAGTAAGGTACTAACCATCGGAGCTTCATTATCAAAAACCATATAATATGTCTCTTAGGAACAAAACCCTATCTCTCATCCTCCTCCTAGTCATTGTCTTCTCTTCATCATTAGGTAAACATATTTGTTTTCGATGTTTTTCTTTTCAGTCTTTTTACTGACTATGAAGGGATAATTATAAACATTACGGTCCAACAGAGTCCATCTATAGTGTTCTATGGTGTAACTTTTGGTATAGCTATAACATTAAACACTACTTTCTTTTTTTCTCCAATATGAAAACACATCTAGTTAACTTTGTATAGGGAAAAATGAAATATACAGTAGATACTCTATAAATTAATAATCAATATAAATTAATACATTTATCGGTCTTAAGTTGGGTCTATGTAAAATTTGACAGATTTCGATAAGATAATAATATTTTTTGAACTCTTTTGCTATTATATAGTCCTGATAGTATCATAAATTAATAATTATATAAAGTTATGTATAATATATAGTTAAAATGATATGAAAATTTTTGATTATAATATTGTTTATAATTTTTTAAAACTCATTTTACAAACTGCATTAAATTTTTAAGAATGTCTTCTAAATTTTTTTTTTGTCAACCGCACAATAATCAATTGTTATCCTCCAAACTGGTTAGCCAGCTCGGAGAAAAAGAGTCTACAAAAATATAATCGCGATTTAAAAGACGAGAGCCGCGAGCCAAGCGATCTACTCGTGTATTCTCCGTGCGCGGAATGTGAGTCAATGAGAAGTCTTGTAACTGGCCCCGAAGACAGTGGTAATCCTGAAGTTGCGTATGAAAGCCTGACCATTCATCCGGGTAGTGTATCATGCTGGTAAGCTCCGCACAATCGGTCTGGAAGATCTGACAACTTATCCTCCTGCTTTGGAGTTATGTCATTGCCCATAGCAGGGCTTCCAACTCCGAGTGTAAAGGCGACAAACTTCTACGTTGGCATTTTGCCCCCATCAAGTTGATCCTGTTTTCTGAATCTGAACAGATCCAACCAAGTCCCGAGGTAGTATCTGACTGTTTCCATGACCCATCGACCCGACAGACTAGGCCATCGAAACTGGAAAAATCCCCTGAGGGTTGTTCCTCTAAAGAGGGGGCCGAAACTTGTGCTTCTCTCCAAGCTTTAAATCTATTTCGGCATTCTTAAGGATCACATCCTTATCCGTTTGTAACCCTTGAAAGACTTTATCATTTCTTGCTTTCCATATTAACCATAACAACCATGGGTACAGATCACTACGATCCCTATCGCAATATCGCAAGGGGATCCGCCAGAAAAGATAGTCCAGATTATAATAAATTGAGGTGGAGGGGAATGCCTCTATATCAATCGGATTCTTACAAAAGGCCCAAATATGTGCGATCGAGGCGCATTCGAAAAAAATATGGTTAATTGTCTCCTCTGCACCGCCACACCGTTGACAGAGTGTGTCGCATCGTACCCCCCTATGCAGTAATTCTGTAGTCACCGCCAAATTTTCTGTGAGAATTTGCAAAATTAGATGTTGAAACTTCAGCGGACATTTAATCGTCCATGTGAAAGCTTTCAAAGTATCCAAAGCGGGACCCCAACCATTGTTATTAATACTCTTGATCGCTCCTAAGTTCAGGACTTTATAACCAGATTTGACTGTATATTGGCCCGACTTAGTATAATGCCACACTAATCCGTCGTACGTTAAAGTACGACTTGATTGGATACCCCGAATTAAATCTACATCCTCTGGGTGGAAATTTTCCTGTAGTAGAGGTAAATGCCAATCCCGAGTCAACGGATCTATTAGTTGATAAACCTGTAACCCAGGATGCCAGACACTCCCCGGCCCTCTCGGCGGACGTGGAACAATATCCGGAATCCATGGATCCTGCCAGACTGATGTGTTTATCCCAGAGCCTATCCATATACGAACTCCTTTCCTAAGTAAAGCTTGAGTTGAAAAGATACTTTTCCATCCAAAAGAAGGTGAATGAGGTTTCTTTGCATTTAAAGGATGAACTTTCCGAAAGTACCGGCCGCACAAAACTCGGGCAACCAAAGAACCAGGAAACTGGATTAGCCTCCATAACTGTTTAGCCAGTAAGGTCGTATTGAACTCCTCCAAAGATTTGAAGCCTAGACCTCCATTCTCTTTGGGGATACATAAGTTGTCCCATGCAACCCAATGGAGACCACAGTTACATCCATTGGAGCTCCACCAGAATTTAGCAATCGCACTGGTTAACTTTGTTGTTAACACTTTTGGGAGCTTAAAACATGACATGACATAATTAGGAAGCGCGAGAGCTACTGATTTAATCAGAATCTCTTTGCCCCCTTTTGAAAGGAACTTGGAGGACCAACCATTTACCCGATCACCTAACCGTTCTCGAATGTAATTAAAAATCTGACTCTTTGAACCCCCCAAACTTTCAGGGATCCCTAAATAATTCCCCATTCCTCCCACCTTCGAGATACCTAATATAGATTTCAGCATTTCTTGTGTCCGAATCGACACACTTTTTCCAAACATCACCGATGATTTCTCAAAATTTATCACCTGACCGGATGCAGTTCCGTAGTCCCTAAGGACATCCAAAAAAGCCCTACACTGTGAGCTCTCAGCCTTACAGAAGAAAAGGCTATCATCAGCAAAGAGAAGATGTGAGATAAACAGACTTTGCCGAGCAATTTGTATACCCGTTATAACCTTGTCTCGTCCTTCTGTTTTATATTCGCAATCAATACTTCCGTGCAAATAATAAAAAGGTATGGCGACAAAGGATCACCTTGTCGCAGTCCTCGCTGTGGAACGATGTGCCCGTTGGTCTTCCATTAAAAAGTACCTTATAAGAAACCGATCAAACGCACCACATCAACCAAGAAATCCACTGTTCTCCAAACCCAAGCTTCTGCAGGACTGCCTCTAGGAAAGGCCATTCAATGCGATCATAAGCTTTACTCATGTCCGTCTTAATGACCAAAAATCCATGGCGACACCTCTGGTTTGTGCGTAACCCATGAAACATTTCCTGAGCAATCAAAATATTATCCGTAATCAACCGTCCGGAAACAAAAGCTGATTGTGTTTCAGAGATCACTCGCGGAAGAACCTTTTTTAACCGTAGGCACAACACTTTTGAAATGATTTTATATGCCACATTACATAAACTAATAGGTCTAAGCTCTGTCATTCTTTTAGGATGAGTAGATTTCGGTATGAGACAAATATTTGTCTTATTCAACCAGGCGTCAAAGCTGCCAAATCTAAAGAATTCCGGAACCAACCGGACAAGGTCCTTCTTCATGATTCCCCAGTATCTTTGAAAAAACAGTGCTGTCATCCCATCTGGGTCTGGGGCCTTTTCTGGATGCATTGCAAAAAGTGCGTTCCGGATCTCTCTTTCCAAGATTTCCTTAGTTAGCAGTTGATTCATGGTTTACCGGAGCAACGTTCTCAAGAACCCGTGATAGGTCGCCCGTTATCGTTTGTTTAAACAAATCATTAAAATAGTCTACTGCGATATTCTCCATTCCTTCTGGAGATTCTTCCCATACCCCTTGTGAATCAAACAAACCAGAAATCCGATTCCGTGCCCGCCTTTGTTTGGTCGAAGCATGAAAAAACTTAGTGTTACAATCGCCCTCTTTCAACCATAAATTTCTACTCTTTTGTTTCCAGTAAATCTCCTCCTCTTTATATGCTTCTTGCAGCTTCCTCTTAATATCCACAATAACATCAGGAGGTACAGAATCATCGTTTTGGGCATCCTCTAGTACTTTGCCTAATGATTCAATTTTTTCCTTTCCCGGAGGGACATTATTCTTCCGCCACCACGAAATCAAATTCCTGCAGTTGTGAATTTTTCCACAAAGGCCGGAATTCTGAAATTCCGTGTCCAGTGCCAACCAGACCCTATAGCCTCTTCCAAACCCTCTTTCCCTATCCAACGTTTATCAAACCGGAAACTTTTGCAATAGTTTTCCGCCTTACATCTCGATTTTAATAATATCGGTCGATGATCTGAACCTATTTGTGCAAGATATTCCACTTTTGAGTGACCAAAGGTGGTATGCCATTCTTCATTCCCTAACGCTCTGTCTAGTTTACACCAGACATTTTGTTTATTGCGCGTCCCTTTCCATGAAAGTTGATCTCCTGCACACGGGAATTCAGACATCCCGCAATGACTAATCATTTGATTAAAAGGGACAAAAGAAGCGGCAGATCTCATATTACCCCCTTTCTTCTCATGATTTCCAGTAAGTTCATTTAGATCCCCAATAATCAACCAAGCGTTACTGCATTGGGAACCGATTTCCATTAGTTTTTCCCAAACAATATTCCGATTTGCGGCGACCGGATCCCCATAAACAAACGATATTGAAACTCGAAAACCGTACATTGAGGCATTAACATCAATAATCTGATTATTAGAGAAAGAAATATCGAAATTTATTTCATTATTCTAGAAAATTGCAAGACCGCCACTCAATCCAATAGGATCCACGGTATACAAATTATTAAACCCAAACTGAACTTGAAACTTTTTTAAAAATACAGATGAATGTTTAGTCTCAGATAAAAATATAATATCCGGTCGAAACTTATTCCAAAGTGTGCCTAAATTATCAGATGTCAAGTCTCCTCCTAGACCTTAACAATTCCAACTTAGGATCTTCACGGATGAGCCGGTGGTTTCAGGGGAGCCACCATTCCTTTCTTGAGAGTCATAGGATGCATCGTTCCTCTTGTGCTTCCTTTAGCCTCACCATCTAAACTCTTTGTTCCTACAACACGAGAAGATGTTGCTTTATAAGCTTGTGAGCCTTTAACATATTTGCCCTTATTATCCACTTTCTTTTGAGGCGAAATCAAAGACAGCATATTCATTTTCCTGAAATTCATTCCTTTAATTCGACCCGGACTTTTACGACGTTTAATGGACCTTTTTTTTCCGATTCTCCAAATTAATAGCGGTCAAACTTGATGCAAGACCAGCAACCGTTAAACCAGAAACTAAACCAGAATGATTCATACCTATATTACCTTCGGGAGGCACCTCTGATTGTTCCAACGGATCCGTATCAGTGACCGTCTGAAGATCAACCCCTTCCACCTGAATAACATTCTCCAACTCAGTAGTCCATGCTGCCACATCCAAACCTTGCTCAATATTAACCTGAGCGTCACCTGAAGTTATCTGATTATCCTTCTCACCATCACAGCCCTCATTACTCGCATCCTGACCAAGATTGACCAGTTCACCTTCCTCCACCAAGAGATCATCATCATCCACCAGATGTTCAAAAGTGTTAGAACATGAAGTATCACCTTCAGCACCCACTGTCGAGGCAACTGCCTTGCCTTTGTCCTGCACAGGAAGTGCCTCTGACCTTATTCCTTGCACCACATGCTCAGTAGACGAACCATGGCCTAATGAGTACAATGGTTTCGACCATGTTGAACTACGCTTAGGCACATAAGATGTACTGCCCTCTTTGAACCGATTTTCCTTAGAATTTTTTCGATAATTAACACCTTTATAATATTTTGGGCATATCCCCCTAGAGACGCCACCAGTGTCATCTCTTCGCCTCACCTTATCAGCATATGACTCACGGTGTCCACCTTGAACAGCCGCGCCCTCAGAACTAGTTCGTTCCAGACCAGCCTGAACCGTACCCTGCTTCTCCATCAAGTCCAAATCAAGAGCTCGCTTCACCGGTAACCTCCTCGAACCGTCTTTGAGTGATTCTTCACCTCTAGTAGAATCTCTGGCTCCACCAGCCGCAGACTGACCATACACAACCCGTGATTCACCCAACTCCGGACAAGAGGATTCACTGTGAGTAAGCAA
>OVAN01010819.1:4544-15318 GCA_900406275.1 Anastatica hierochuntica
CACAAGAGAGACACATCTAAGTGGTACAATTTTCACCACGACCACGGTCACCTAATGGAGGACTGCTTCCAGCTAAAGTTTGAAGTGAATGAGTTGCTCAGGAAGGGTTACCTGCGAGAGTTCCTCTCAGACAAAGCAAAGACGCTCATTCACGAACAGACAAAGAATAACATTCCCATGGGGCAAAGGTCTGATTCTCCAAGGCAAGGTTATGACGTCAACTTCATCACTTGAGGGTAAGAAGTAGGCGGAGTGACAATCCTTACCGCCAAGAGAAGCACTCGCGCTCCCAAGATCCACGATGAAATAGATGTCATGGCGGTTAGCAAAGAAAGTGAAGATGGCCCTGGCATAATAAGCTTCACCACCAATACCAAAGAAGCCCTAGTGATATCACTAAAAGTTGCAAACTGCCTCATGAGGTACATCCTCGTCGACAATGGCAGCTCAACTAATATAATCTTCACCAATGCCTTTGAACACTTAGGACTAGATGAAGAAGAGATCACCACGAAGTCCACTTCTCTAGTTGGATTCACTGGCGAAGTAAAGCAGACCATTGGGGAAGTAATCCTACCCGTGTACGCCGGAGGCGTCAACCAAAGAATAGAGTTCCTCATTATGGATTGCTACTCGGCATACAACACAATAATGGGGAGGCCTTGGATACATGATATGAAGGTTGTTCCATCAACCCTACTTCAATCTTTGAAATTCCTAACACCTTGGGGTATAAGAGAGATCATAGGAGATCAAGAACGAGCCCGCTCATGCTATCATACAACACTCAGAGCCATCGCTCCCAAGCCATGCTTAATGGCCACAGCCATAGAGGTCTCTATCGAGTCGTTGCATGAAGAAAGCAGCCCCAGAAGAATAGCGCCGCATACCGGTCAGGGGGCAAGGCCACAGGCAAAAGGTGAGCCTGACGGGAGCACGAGATTCTATCAAGGTAAACAAACCCCTAAACAATGGCGCCTAGTAACTATGGGGCCCTGGTCAGGGGGATTCTGATTTTGGATCATTCCTTATCTAACCGTCCACAATGAAGGGGCTAGTCTAGAATAAAAACATTCATTTTCAGTGAATGAGCGATTTATTACTGTTGGCGTTAAAAATGGTCACGACAAAATCGAATACTAAAAGCGTAACGGAAACATCGTCTCTCTTTCGGAAATTAAAATCGTGAGAGGATTATCAATTCTGAGGCTCTTGCCATCTAGTCAATCTCCTCTCGACCAAATCTCGAAGTTCTGCGTCTAGCAAACCCTAGGCGATCGCTTCGGAAAATACAATCACTCGCAGGAAACTAAACGCGAAAATATCGAAATCAACATCCGAGACCCCCGAGAGATCTCGGAAAATGAGTTTTGGAGCGATAAGAAGTCACCGTAGACGACGAATAGCCGCGTCGCTTCGGAAATATGAGCAATGCGAACAATGCCAAGTCTAGTCGCCCAACGGGCGATCAGACTCTCGTGAAATCTAGTCACACGACCGGCGACTAGACTCATGGTCTAGTCGCCCAACGGGCGATTAGACTCTCGTGAAGTCTAGTTGCCCAACCGACGACTAGAATCTCCTAAGGTCTAGTCGTCCAACGGGCGACTAAACCCGTGACACGTCTAGACGTCCAACGGGCGACTAGACAATCGTAAGGTCTAGTCGCCTAACGGGCGACTAAACCAATTGACACGTCTAGTCGTCCAACGAGAGACTGAACCGATGACACGTCTAGTCGCCCGGGCGGCTAGACGTGGACAATGTCTAGTCGCCCACGATTGACTAGACCACGTCTTCTGGATCATCTTCTCATTTTGCGAACCTTCATTGCGTAGTTGTACGAAGAATTATTTCTCCGAAAGAAATCGTAAAAATCACTTGGTCGCTAAACGGCACTGGAAGGCCCAAAACAAGACAAAAAGTCCACTTGCCAGTTCAGAACAAGAACGGGCCCAACTGCGTCAACGATTTACCCGAGTTCCGCGAAAGATAAAAGGAGAATACGATAAAGTCAAAGTCTGAAGATAAATATGGAAAACTCATAAAGATAAGAAATATTCTCGAAAAATGGAATATTTCCGCGAAAGGATATGCTCATATCTAGGTTGGAAAAGGAAACGAGATCAGCTTACGAAGGCTTATAAAAGAGGGGCTACGGAGAACAAGGAGGGCAGACAGAGAAATTTCTTCACAATTCAAACTTAGAGCTTTAGGTTTATTTTCGTTTTTGCTAGCAAGCTGCGTCTCAATTAGGTTTACAAATCTTATGCTGTTAGAACTAGGATACTCGCCGATAGCTCTCGCGACCACGGCTTATCACCTGTTGTAATGCTCAATGCAGATTCGGAATAAGATCTCTATTACTTTATTTTCTTACGATTCTCTTTTACTTTTACTTCGTCCTCTGTTTTCTTTGAATTTTTGATCTATTGTTGTTTGGCTTAGCAGAATTCTAGGACCTCAAGGAAAGTTAGGGTTTCCAGGCTTTTCTTTGTATACGATAATCGACAGTGCGAATTTCGGTTCCCATAGTTTGGCGCTAGAAGGAGGGTGCCTACTCACTCAGGGTACGGATTAATCTAACTCACAGCCGCAAAACGCTAGATCGAACATGACTACAGACGATCAGAACAATCAACCAGCTCGTGACGGCGACAGTGCCAATGACGACGCTGAAAACACTCAGGTGACGAACAACACCGCGGTCAATGCTGACGCAAACACAAAGACGATCGAGGAGATTAAAAAGATGTTCTCGACTCTCGAAAAGAAGTTGGTTGAACCAAACAAATGACTAGCTCTCTCGCTAAACAGGTGGAAACCCTAACCGCGAGGACTAGAACTATTCTTCCGCGTGGAGCTACCAGACTCCGTGAAAGAAGACTCGACTTCACCACTTTGCGTGACTTTCTCCAGAACGCGCAGGAAAATCCAGCGGGACAAAGCCTTGATGTAATCACCCCTGTCGCGCCTCGGAATAACGTGGAAGATCCCCCAAATCCCGAAAAGGAAATGGAGGATAATGAAGTCGAGCGAATTGACCTAGACTTCAACGATCAATCTGATTCCACAGATGAAGACACTAACGTACACCCAAGAAGGGTTAAGGGTCGCGCAACATAGAAGAATTCTCAGCTCAGCGAACCCATGTTGGAAGAAGAGGAAAATATCTTCTGGGTAGAGCAAGAGAAACAGAACGAGGAGCAAGCCAGAGCCATTCGTAGGACGCGCCAACCATCTCGAAAAAAGACCTGCGAAGATCTCGACGAGATTCTCAATCTCTGCGACTACATCGCAAAACAGCGATAGAGGTCAAAGCGGTAAAGTCGCAGATTCATCACGCGACCAGTGTCGGGCCAGAGATCGATATGCTCCTTAAGAGGCTCGAAAAACTCCATTCACTGCTCGCATAACCAACACCAGAGTCTCCGATCCCGGGAAAGTGAAAATCCCAATGTACGATGGAACCTCCGATCTGAAAAGCTCACCTGCAGACTTTCCAGATTGCAATGGCGAGATCCAAGATCAAGGAAGGCGAGAAAGACGTTGTCTTCTGCCACCTTTTCGCCGAACATCTCCAAGGAGCAGCATTCAAATGGTTCTCCCGTCTGAAATGAAACTCCATCGGAAGTTTCCGTCAACTTTCCTCGGAATTTCTCAAACAATACTCCATGTTTATGGACAGAGAAACTTCCGACATTGATCTATGGAGCCTGTCTCAAGGAGAAGACTAATTTCTCCGATATTTCATGAACAGGTTCAAGATAGTAATGTTGAGAGTCAACGGGATCAGTGACAAGGTGGCAATAGAAGTACTCAGAAAAACCCTCTTATACAAGTCAAACTTCAGGAAGTGGATAACTCTCGAAAAACAACGCATTATTCAGGATGGGCTTCATAAGGCTACTGACTTCATCATCGTCGAAGAAGAGATGAAAGTTCTATCGCGAAAACGAAAACCTGCGAAGGCATCCTCGAAAGACTTAACCTCTGAACAGAAAGTGAAAAAGAATATCCCTCGTAACGATTAAGAAGATCCAGGGGGCTCACAATTCCCCATCCGAACAAGGAAGGACGTTGGGGAACACCTGGACGTGGAACATGTCATATGACGAAAACACCTTCTGCGAGTTTCACCAAACAAAGGGTCACTCCACCGCGAACTGCAAAGCTCTCAGAGCAAGGTGAACAGCGAAACTGCTCGTGGGGGCAATCTCAGACATAACTAGCGTAAAAGACCTCATGTGCGATACAGATCGCCCACTCAGGACCGAGAAAGCACCCACATGAGACGCCATGTCTCAAGGAACTCAAAAGGATGGGAAACGCGGAAGGAGGCCTGGCAACAAAGGCAACAACTCTAATCGCCGCAGAGTGAATATGATCATCGGAGGGTCGCAATACTTTTGCGAAAAATTGTCTAATCGGTAAAAGCATATCACTGAAAGGCTGAGTTAAGTGCAAACTGGCCTACGCCGCTCGACATCGAAGGCGACGCCGAAATTGACGCGCCAACACTTTCGAAGAATACGAAACTGTCGAAATCGACAAACCCCTTAACGACCCCTCGTGATCGACCTCGTCATAAAAGATCTCGAAGTCGCCAGGGTCCTCCTCGTTATAAACCCCTTAAATATTCTTTCGCGATACCCTCAACAGGATAAACATCGACTTATCCGAGGTCACACCCGCACCGAAACCACTCACGGGTTTCCCAGGAACAACATCGATGACTCCAGGATTGATCAAACTTCCGGTGATGGCCAAGGAGATAATGAAAGTTGTCGATTTCGCGGTCGTCGACCACCCTGCCATCTGTAACGTGATCATGGGAGCACCATGGATAAACTCGATGAAGGCAGTCCGATTGACCTACCACTCGGTCATTAAATTCCCAACTCCCTACGGAATCTCCACAATCTGGGGATAGCAAAAGCAGTCACGACTTTGCTTCCTAGCCGAGCATAAGCTAAGACAAGTTGCAATGACGCCCATGGGCGAATCCAAATGAAAGAAGAAAACTCGGCCGTCAGCCGAAGACACTTCAGAAAAAGATGCAACTGAATCGTCAATTCTAGAAACAGCCCAGTCCGAAGTAAACTACCAAGCTTCCAATCCACACCGTTTCGACAAAGCAATGCCCTTTACACCAGAGGGAATCGTCCACCCAGCTGTAGTCATCGAGACTAAAACGGCCGACGCAACTCTGCCAAACGAGTAATCACTTACGGCAACAAATTGAACTAGGAGACGGCGTGATCCTTGAAAGAGGTATGTAGGCAGCTCTTCGCAAGAGGAGTTCATCTGTTCACCTCTCTAAAAAAGGGGGAGTGGGTGTACGTGTACTCATATACTCCCACACTTTGTACTCGACACTTTTCGATCTGATTTCGACAATAGTTTTTTGCTTTTTTTCGTATAACATAAAAACGGAAATTGTACGAGAAAACCTTTCTTAACGAATTTCAACTATAACGTGTTCATCGACACATTCTACTACAGAACGAAAAAACTTTCGGAAAAAGCGAGACATCGCGAATTTCTGAAAAACACAATTCCGAACTCGATCTAAAACTTCTAAAAACACTCGCAAGACTATCAAAATCCTACCGGAAAAAGAAAAAGTACTTGTACCAATTTTGCATCCGTCGATTGGCCCCAGCGGACAAACAAATCACTCACCTTAACCTGCTCTTCGCTAAGAACGGGTTCTCATACATCTGACTAGGATAATAGCGCGCTATAAAAGAAATCTGAAATTTTGGTCAGCACTTCCAGACGACTTAGAAATTGTCTTTGGAGAGATGCTCGGCTCCCGATCGATGCAAGTCATATAATACGAGAAATTATCGCAGACTTCAATATCAAGAAGGAACCAGGTCGAAATCAAAATGGGAAACGTAAGTCGGAGTTAAAGTCAAAGTCTGAATGAGATAAGGAATGAGATCTCTACCTTTAAGTAAGGAGGAATGGAATTGCTTTATGAATCTTGGGAACGCTTCAGTGGATATATAAGAAGTTTTCTTCACCATGGTATCAAAAAGGGCAACTTACTTCAAATTTTCCTAAGAGGTAACCAAGAGAAGTACCGATTTGCTTTGAACACCGCCTTCATGGGAACTTAGCTAGTCTTTCCGCCGATCAAGGAGAGAAGCTCATAGACAACCTATCCCAAAGCGACAATTGTGATGGGAATGATTATGATAGAGCGGTGAGAAGCACCAGATATAAGGTAGACCAGATCAAGGAGCTAAGTTGATAAGGTTGATACAACAAACAAGAAGAAGTGTTCACTTTGCCAAAACCAAAGTCGAAGGACAAGAGGTTGAGAATCAAGAAGAAGTGAGCTACATACAAGGAGGGTACTACCAAAAACCCTTTAACCAAGTTTACAAGCTTTTCAACAACAACTTATCCTACCGAAGCACTAATGTGGAGAATCCACAAGATCAAGTCTATCCTTTAAAAACAAACCAATAAGAAGAGAATCTAAGCAAGGCTACTACCAAAAGCCTCAACAACAAACCGGTCCTACAAAAGAAGAAGAGAATCATGTTATGCTTAAGAAGCTAGTGGAAGGAAAAAACGAGACAAAAGCCGACCTNATGTGGAAGGACAAAATGAGACAAATGTCGAGCTCAACAAGAAGTTTGGGGAGACGAATGTGAAGATAGAGTCTATCTACCGAGACATGAATGTCAAACATGAAGCTCTTGCTTCACATGTCATGGTCATAGATTCTCAACTTCAACAAGTGCTCTTGGACCGTAAGGGAAAAGGAGTTGCTAAAGAGAAGGGAGAATCAAGCAAAGATTTTTGCAATGCCTTCTTATAAGAGATCGACCACACTCCTCAACCATGGGACGGTATTGTCTTTACTCTTGAAAAGGAAAAGATTATTGATGATTTTGATAATTTATTTTTGAATCCTCTTGATGAGATTGTTGATTGCTTGGATATGGATTTTGTTGGGAATCCGGATTTTAAGGAAGGTCAAGCCGAAATTGACCTTGAAATTGAAGAGAAAGATGCTCCAATTGCAAAGGAGCTTGAGAAAAGGGACACTCCTTTAGATAGAGGAGGTGTCAAAATTGAGAAAGAAGAAGAAGCCTTTGCTTGTTGATAAGGCTACTAATGGAGATGTTTTTGAAGAAGCTAAGAAGGATGATGGCTTCAAGGAAGAAGAGAAACTCATTGTCTCAAGGAATAGGATGAAAAACCAAGGCCTCCTAGCGGTGAGCCTAGTGATAAGGACATAAGCGAAGAGGAATTCTCCATCTTGGATTATTCTTCTACAATGTACCGCTTGCCTTACCCTCAATGCTATAAGAAGGAGATTTTAGGGGTGCTCTATCGTAAGATGAAGCATAATGGCGATTTAGATATCCCTCAAGAATGGTATGAGATGGCCAAAACCAAGCAAGGGTTAAGGAGAAGCTTGAAAAGAAATTGGCTACCATAGAAAGGGTAGAGAAGGTGCTTCAAGCTAACAATATACCAATCTATATAGTGGGAGAGAAGTTCTTGAAAAGGAGCAATGACGAAGGAAGGTTCGTAGTGCCTTGTTCTTTAAGAGGCTCCCAATTTGAGAATGTTCTAGCGGATATCGGAGCTAGCTTGAACGTAATGTCCCTAGACCATGTAAAGGAGCTATGTTTGGAAAGAGAAATCAAGGAGGATGCTAATCCCGTACTTTTGGGAGATGCTACTCGAAAAGTTCCAATGGGAAGGTTGGAAAACGTGAGGCTAAGAGTGGGAAACACTTATGTGGAGAGTAACTTTGTGGTTATGGACAACAAATCCACTCACGCTAAATTCCCAATTCTACTTGGAACTCCTTTCTTATTAACTACAGGTGCCATAATCTATTGTGAAGCAAAGAACTTGACATTGAAATATGTTAACAAAGGAGTATCTTACCCTATAATTGATCTTGATAAAGACATTGGGTATTGCGGTACAATGTACCAAGGAAAGGCAAAGGAAATGCCTAAGACTCATGATGAGAGGGTAATTAGAGGAGAAAACATGCAAGAACTTGGATCTCAAAGATTCAAAAGCGGCTACAACCCAAATTTCTACAAAGGTAATGGAGTTGCTAACTTCATTAAGATAAGGGATTATGATATGAAGAAAGCACCAATAGGACCTGACTTTGAAAGGATGGTCCTTTAGATGTACCCATGACCTGGCCCGCTATGTCAAGCATGGTGATATCCTCGGTTGAAGTAGTAATGGAGCTGGGACGTTTGATCGGAAAAGTCAAGTGGCGGGTAAAGATGCGGGCCCCCAAACACAAGAGCGACACATCTAAGTTGTGTGATTTTCATCATGACCACGGTCACCTAATGGAGAACTACTTCCAGCTAAAGTTTGAAATGAATGAATTGCTCAGGAAGGGATACCTTTGATAGTTCCTCTCCGGCAAAGCAAAGACGCTCATTCACGAACATACCAAGAATGACATTCCCATGGGGCAAAGGCCTGATTCGCCAAGGCAAGGTTATGACATCAACTTCATCACTTGAGGGTAAGAAGTAAGTGGAGTGACAATCTATGCCGCCAAGAGAAGCACTCGTGCTGCCAAGATCAACCATGAAATAGATGTCATGGCAGTTAGCAAAGAAAGTGAAGATGGCCCTGTGATAATAAGCTTCACAACCAATGCCAAAGGAGCCCTAGTGATATCAGTAAAAGTTGCGAACTTCCTCATGAGGTACATCCTCGTCGATAATGGCAGCTCAACTAATATAATCTTCACCAACGCCTTTGAACGCTTGAAACTAGATGAAGAAGAGATCACCAGGAAGTTCGTTTCTCTAGTTGGATTCAGTGGCGAAGTAAAGCAACTCATTGGGGAAGTAATCCTACCAGTGTACGCCGGAGCCGTCAACCAAAGAATCAAATTTCTCATTATGGATTGCACCTCGGGGTACAACGCAATAATGGGGAGGCCTTGGATACATGATATGAAGGTTGTTCCATCAACTCTACTTCAATCCTTGAAATTCCTAACACCTTGGGGAATCAGAGAGATCATAGGAGATCAAGAACGGGCCCTCTCATGCTAACATACAACCCTCAGAGCCATTTCTCCCAAGCCCTGCTTAATGGCCACAACCATGGAGGTCTCTGTCGAGCCGTTGCATGAAAAAAGCAGCCCCCGAAGAATAGCGCCGCATACCGGTTAGGGGGCAAGGCCACAGGCAAAAGACGAGCCTAACGGGAGCACGGGAGTCGATCTAGGTAAACAAACCCCTAAACCATGGTGCCTAGTAAACTATGGGGGCTCAGTCAGGGGGATTCTGATATTGGATTATTCCTTATCTAACCGTCTACAATGAAGGGGCCAGTCTAGAATAAAAAAAATTGATTTTCAGTGAATGAGCGATTTATCACCCAAGCGATTCTTTTTAAAGAAAAGCCAGTATAAATAAGACACCTCCGGAAGTAACTAGACCGAGCCTAAATGTTGTGGATTGGGTTGACAACGAGAACCTAGGTTATTAATAACCAAGGATAATCGGGCAATCTAAACTAAGGCTTTATGCCCACTAAGGTCTCGTCCCCAAAAAAAATCCATAAAATGCGGACGGGATCCTAAAAACATGGCTGAAAGGTCATGGCGGAATGCGGTCGGGCTCCTAACTATGGTCCATCTAATGCGGACAAGATCCTAAAAACCATGGTTGAAAGTCCATAGCGGAATGCGGACGGGCTCCTAATGGTGGTAGATCCAATATATCAAGACTACAAGTTAGCAAAATTAATGGATATGTGCACTACTGTCTATCCTAGTACGTGGCTCATAGAAAAGCTTAAAACCGGTCGGTAATAAGAAAGCTAGCAAAAAACTCGGACACAAAGTGTCAATAAGGCTTCGCCCAGAGAATAAATTTCCAAAAATGCATGTTTGCCCAAAGGCAGGTGTGCCAACTGATCGATGTATTGAAACATAGATACCAATCGAGACTAAGGCTCGTTAATTAAACGCTTATGAATTTGATGTGTACATATTTTCATGCATATTTTGATGCATTTTAGCTTATTTTTATCCACATTTAGGTTTTACATATTGCATATAAGACTTAAAATCCAGATGTTTGAGTTGACAGTCTAGTTTAGGATCATCTTGCATTTGCATATCATTCTCTTTGCATTCGTAGGTACAACATTTGGAGATCAATTTTAGAGCTTGAGATGATGGATTCTAGAGGCTAAGAGGACAAAGAATGAAGGGAATTCAAAAGCAAGAAGAAATAGGAGATGATGGGATCAAAAGAGGCAAGAAAATGGAAAAGAAAGTAGCCACAAGATGTCAAGGTGAGCTACCGTCAACCCTGAGGTCGATAGTAGCCCACCTAAGGTTGACAATAGCCTTGGTGGACGCCCCTTCTGGCCCAGGTGAGCTACTATCGACCCCCAGGTCGACAACATCCTACCTTTGGACGACAACAGCTTATGTTGACGAGAAAATTAGCCTCCTTTAACCTAGTTTTATGTATCCAAAAGTTATATAACTTTTCCTACTTCAATATTGTATTTTTATGATTTCTCTCTTGATCTTTAAGATCAAGAGTCTCTCTTTTTAAGTTTGTATGTTGAACCAAACATCTATCTTTATCTATGAAATCTTAATGTATCTCTTTCTCTTTAGTATGTGTGAGTAGTCTCTTTTCATGGATCCATGGGTATTGAGATCTACTTAGACTAGGTAGTAATATGGTGTTAGGGATAGCTAATATTTGGTTTCCAAAGGATTTGGTGTGCT
>OVAN01010820.1:0-14373 GCA_900406275.1 Anastatica hierochuntica
AACTAAGCTAAAACACACTAAAATATGCATGAAATTGTATGCACATCAAGTTCATCATAACTCTAGATCAAGCCTGAACCAATTGCTACTATCACAAGATTCGATATTTTTCATTGTTTACACTTATTGCTTGTTCCTCTCTTGCCTTTTACTTATTTCTTGTTTACATATTGTCTTTATTTATGACTTTTAATTATGTTTGTCTTGGTTAATACTTTGATTTAGTTGAGACTTGTGACACCGCACCTAAATTGACCCTCCTAGCCTAGGAAATCTAGTGCATTCTTCTTGCTTGAGTCTTCTAGATAAGCCTCTATATCCTTGGATGATACCTCAAGTACAACAACTCGTACCCATTCTCTTTCGGAATTGTTGAGTAGGCTTAGGTTTATAAATTTGAGCTTGCTCGTTGTGCCCTCCAAAAAGGATGACGACAAGTTTTGGCGTCGTTGCCGTTGGATTTAGGATTTAGCTAGAATCTTTAAAGAAATTTCTAGAATTCAAGGTCTAGGATTTACTTTTCTTGCTTATTTCACCAAAGTTTCTAAATTTCTTTTGTTGATTTTCTTTGATTTGTGAAGGTACATGATAACAAGGTCTAGAAGTGAGCAAAATACGAGACTTCATGATATTGATCCAACGCACGTTGAAAGGCAATACTCAAGACAAAGGAGAGCTAGAGAAAGATAAGCCTATCTACTAAGGTTGGGTATGAATCAAGAAATTGAAGAAGAGAATCCTGCACCTATGGAGAATCAACTACAAGAACGAATTCCCCCTCCATCACATGGGATGTTCGTTGGTCAAGAGGATTGAGAGCATCGTCCATTCCACCACCTTAAAGGAGAACCAAGGATTTGAGAAGGCGATGAGCCATTCACTAATTATGAAAGAATGGGGATACGGCGTCTACCAATCCACAACAACAACTTTGAGATCAAGTCAAGCTTGACCAACATGGTACAAAATGCTAATTTCTTCGGTTTACCATTGGAGAATCCTCTTGAGCATTTGGATAACTTCGCAAGGTTGTGTTGCACGGTGAAGATAAATGGAGTAGTGGAAGACGTCATCAAATTGACTTTGTTTCCATTCTCTTTAGGAAACAAAGCCTCACAATGGGAGAAGAGCGTTGTGACATCTTCTATCACAACGTGGGATGAATGCAAGAAGATGTTCTTAGCAAAATTCTTCTCACATCAAAGAACATCAAATATAAGAAATGAAATCTCTACCTTCAAACAAGGAGGAGTAGAGTCACTTTGTTAAGCTTGCGATCGCTTCAATGGATACAGAAGAAGTTGCCCTCATCACGGTATCACCAAAGGCAACCTTCTTTAAATCTTTCATTGAGGTACCCATGAGAAGTTTTGTTTAGGTTTGTACAGCACTTCTATGGGAATCTTTGCTAGTCTCTCCACCAACCAAGGAGAGAAACTTATTGAGAATTTCACCCAAAGCGACCATTATGGAGATGACTATGATAGAACAAATAGAAGCATGGGATCGAAGAATGAAAAGATCAAAGAGATTAGTGACATGGTCGATAGGCTCATTCTCCAAACAAAGAAAAGCATTCACTTTGTTGAAATCGAATTAAAAGGAGGACAAGAGAGCGAGAATAAAGAAGAAGTGAGCTATATCCAATGAGGATACTACCAAAAACTCTTCAACCAAGGATACAAGCCTTACAACAACAACTTGTCTTATCGAAGCAATAATGTGGAGAACCCATAATATCAAGTCTACCTACCCAAGCCTAACCAACAAAGATACAAATTCCAACCAATGCAAGGCTACTACCAAATGCCTTAGCAAGCTAGTTCTTCCAAAGAAGAAGAGAACCATGTTATGCTGAAGAAGCTAGTGGAATGACAAAATGAGACTAACACCAAGCTTAAAAAGAGGTTTGGAGAAATGAAAACCAAGATAGAGGTGATGTACCGAGACATGAACATCAAGCATGAAGCTCTCGCTTCACATGTAAACGTAATTGACTCTCAAAAATGACAAGACATTTTTGTTTCTTTCAAGTATAATCCCAAACTAAACTCCTAAACTTCAAGATTAAGGCTAGTAGTTGTATTAGATGGGGTTATCAATCCACAAGGAACAAATCTTCTACACACTTAATCGTATAACTAGTTTCGTTAATTTAAGTCTTGTAAAAGCGATTGGATTTCGAACTTAAATCAAACAAACAATCGAAGCAAACAAGATAACAATCTCAAACTATTAAATACTACTTAAGAGAGTTTCAACGATGTAGAGCATGTGAGCAATGAGCTAGGTACATGATCAAGTGATCCAAGTGCTAACCAAATGCAAGGTTAAGGTAATGAAGTTTGTTTCAAAAGCAAGGCAACAAGTTAACTAGATCATTTTCGTGATTCTAGACCATTTAATGTACTAAGATAGAGCTAATCTCCAGATAGTAGTCCTAAGTTCATTAATCATTAAACACAAGTCCTATAGACTACTTAACACCTTAATCATCTATTCCCATAGGCTAAGAATACTAAGCATGATTTAGATTCTCTTAGGCCTTTTATCGAACATTTTCCGGGTGTGAAAGCTTTAGGTTCTAGGATTTGATTGATCACTTCAAATCTAGCTTTAAGTATCCCTAAATCATGTGAATCTATATAAACTTAACCTTGATCATCATGATTAACACCTAGATCTAGCTTGATCACCCTAACCCATGCTTACTCTAGATGACTACTCACTATTAATGGTTAAATAACTCATAAAAACCAAAGATAAACTCATAACAAACATAAAGGAAGAAGAAGAAATGATAAAGATGCAAACTTTGTATGGTTAACAAAGAGATTGCTCTAGATCCAAAAGAGATACAAATGTTCAATGAAATAGTAAAGCTTAGGGTTTTTTCAATGTTTAAGATGAGTATTTAAATAAAACTAGAAGTCTGCGCGGTTTGACCCCGGACAAACCGGGTCAAAACCCATATTTTAATCATTTTAGACAAGACTGGCGGTCTAGGCTAGGGGTTGTGGACTGCCAGCTAGACCCCTCTGGACCGCCAGCTTCTCTTCCACTCTGGCAGGCGGTTTTCTTGAAGGTTGTGGACAGCCAGCCAGAGCTCCCTAGACCGCCAGCCTCCCTTTTTTGTGCTAAACGTGTCCGTGCTTGCGTTCGGGTCCCGAGATTGATCCGTTTTGATCAAGGCAACCTGAAATAGTATAAAAGAGAGGAGAAGAATTTACAAATGCATCTCCAAAGACATTTATATGATCCGAATGACTTTTACTTAAGAACTTATACTAAAAGTTCCTTAAAAGAATCTAAACTCTATGAGAATTTAGCAAAATTCTAAGACTAAATCATGCAAATTTCATAAATATCAACTCCTCCGGACTAGAATCTTGCTTGTCCTCAAGAAATTAGACAAGTTATGTTCGGTAGAGAAGTTTGAAAGTGAAGACTCATAATTGGAAGGATTTGCAAAGGCGGTTGAAGTGAAATCTTTAGGAAGTAGTAGCAAGTAGCAAGAGTCAATCTTACTCTTTCGTACTTCATCATACTATTCCCAAGTCATGCTAGTTAGTGTGCGCCTAAACCTTTACAAGCATTTCATATCCAACAACCCCTTAACATTCATTTGATAACTGTATATAGAACCTCACTTATGGGCATGAAATCAAAAACCACTCGTCTTGGAAGAAAAGGGTTTTTGAGTGAAAAAGAGAGGGGTTCTTTAAGTGTTTGTGGTTTCCTCTCATTGAAGAAATGCTTTTCAAGTAGTAAAAACGATGAAGAAAGAGACAATTGGCTCGTTCAAAGACTAACCTTCTCAAATTCATTCCCATCCCAAATGTACTCCCTAGTTCTACCTTCCCTTCTTTCTTAACCAACCACTAGAAACACACCAATCACTTCTCAAACAAGCCATTTAGCTCTTTAGTGACACACACTAAGGTTTTGCAATTTTTTCATTTCGCTATAGTTCTTATCTCTACCTTTACTTAGGTTGATCCTTTATTTTTAGTCCTTTGGACTCTAGACTTTTAATTTTCTCAACTTAGGATCTTTCAACTTTCTTTTGCAAACTCTAGCTATCTTTCTCTTTCTTTTCTTTACCTTCTAGAATGTATCACATTCTTCTTTTTCTTCTTTTAAGGTTTTACTCATCGAACCCACTATTGTCAATACAAATCATTCCCAACCCATGATCATCGAGTATGCATACTCTTATCTACCCCTATCCTATCTACACTAGCCTTAAAATGAGACTACTTCTAAGAAGGATCCTCTTTGTCTTCCCAGTACTCACGGGGTTTTACATATGAATGCATCAAAAGAAACCTCACTCAATCAAGAACAATTTGGGGTTTGAAACAAAAGGTTGGGGTTAAAGGTGGGGAACCATCCTTAAAATGAGAATGACCACTAGAATTGGTAAAGGGTTGTAAAAATGGATAAGACCAACCGAGTGTCAATGTGGTTACACCAAGGTTCATGTATTTAAGTCCATAAGGAAGGTTAATTCAAAAGCTCATTAACATTTAAGTTTAATATGGTTGAATTCATATCATGCAAGATTCAATCTAGACGCAAACAATTAAGCCGAGAGGTCTGAGCATGGATTTTTCATTTTTCGGTTCGGCTCATGCTACTTGATACTACTAGCAAAGGTTTCAATTCAACTCATAAGCATAGTCCAATTACACGATACTTCAATCATTTTCCTCATGCATATGTAAATGTATCCTATATGCTTCTAAGACTCGATCCTAAAGGAAAAGAATATGAAAGATGCAATTATATGCTTCTTTTCTAATTTTTCAATTTTACGACATATTTTGGTTTTTCTATGCCATAACTCTTAACAATGCAACCTAAGTTATATGAGACTCAAAAAAATGAAAAAAAGCCAAAACAACTAAAATGATCATTAGTAATCATTCTCCTCCCCCGTACTTACTCATCATTATCACAGTGAATGAATAGAAATCGACGAGGGACACCAAAAACAACAATTTAAAAGAAAAATAAGAGAAAAATTGGTATTTACAATGGAAGAAAGGGTACCTTGGATCACCACTCAGAGGGTTATAATCTTGTGGCCTTAGGAATTTGAAATAGAATTTCTTTGGAAGGCAGAATTGGATGCCATCCTTTGTCTCTGTGTGGATGAAGCAGCTATTGGGGAGGAAGCAAAAAAGTGGTGTACCGTCGTCGCTTGTGAAAGCATACATGAGTGAGTGCTCGATGTAGCGACCCGTCAATGTCCTTATCCCCAATAGGTATGCTTTGACCATGTATAGTCTCTCTGGAAGCTCTTCGTAGAAGGTAAAATCGATTGATGAGAAACGGAAGATCGGAGCGAGCACTCCACTGATTTGTATCCCATCTTATCCATATCGATCAAGGTTAATTCGTATGCTCATGAGGTGAAATAAGAAAGTCGACCCTGGACACAATTCAAAACTGGAGATTGGGATGGCCTTACTGATGTGGTCGTAGAGTTTATATCCTATTGCTCCATAGAGAAGTCCTAACTATATCGGAGTTGACCACCCGGGGTCTACCCTTGCAAAAAACATTTTGCCGAGAAGCCCCATGGCATGGCGTATTTTTGGATTCATGATCTTGGACATTTTTACTACTAAGAAGTCGTATTCTTCATCGGTGGCAATGTTCCTCCAAAGCAACGATACTTTGTTGAATTCCAGAGGCACGTTCAATGTTCCCGTTCTTGGAAAACCATACAATTCGCAAAACTGGTTAAATGTGAGAAAATACCGGTTTGGTCTAATTCGGAAGTAAAGTCTTCCACTTTCCCCTCCTTCCTCTTCTTCATAAGTCATGGTAGCAAGGAATTTTCGGGCTAGCTCGTGATATGTTGCTTCATCCATTGACACAAGAATTCGAACATTCATCCTATGTAATAGGCCGTCAACATGTTCATAAATCCCCATTCTTCTCATAACCTCTTCATCGGCGAATCTTGTGGGGTGAAAGTCTAGTTGGCGAAGTTCGGTTAGATGTCCTATCTTTTCGCTTGTCCATCCCATCAATTCGGTTCCCTCAATTCTTTTCCCTCTCCTTGAGGAACTTGGTTGTCCCCAATTTGCTTGGTAAGGGGCGTAGCTTCTTTGAGTCTTCACATAGCTTGCCATTGTACCTTAGAGAGAGAAAAAGATATGTGAGTCTAAAGAGTTTGGAAGTAGATGGTTCCAAAGCATTTTGTACAAAGAGCATAGCTCATCAACTTGTTAACAAGCATTAACCATTTCCCTCATCAAGATCGACCCAACTCATTTCTCATAGTACCCAAGAATGACAATTCAAATTTGAGAATCTAAACTAATGAGTTTTTACTATGGAACAACTCAAAATTATCTTCAAATCAAGTCCTAAGCAAAGCATTGAATTCTTAAAGAACCAATTGAAACTACAATCTCTAAGTTTCCCTAAATCTCATTTTTCTCAAAATCTCCAAGAACTCTAACTTTGAAATCAAAAATCTCAACAATCCCTACTCAATCTATGAAGTTATGGTTAAGAGAATCATTTACCCAAGCACAAAATATCTCCACAATGATACTTACAAGCTTGGAATGACCAAAATCTAAAGATTTAAGAGATTGAGCATAAGAGAGTTATGAGAGATTTACCTTTGTTCTTGAGAGAGATTTAGTGTACATAGAAACTAGAGCAGGAATTAAGTAAAAGGAGATGAAATCTTTGATTCAAAACAAGAATTTGCAAAGAAATTAGTTTTGGAATGAAAGAGAAGTTGAAAGTTTGTGTTTTCTTCACCCAATTTCGTGCAAATGAGTAGAGAGGGGGTGAAGTGGATTTTGGGAAGAAGAAAAAGGAGGATTAGTGTGCTTACCTGGCGACTGGCGGTCTGGGTTAGCGTTTCAGACCACTAGCCAGAATCCTCTAGACCGCCAGCCTTAGTGCAAGAGCTACTGGTGGTCTTGCTTGGCGTTTCAGTTCGCCAACCAGAGTGACCCAGACCGCCAGATGCTTCTAAAACGTGTTCCGCTCCCAAATTTTTGTACCTAAACACTTAAAAGCACATAAGAAACCCAAACATAACTTACTTAAGGATTAGATAAGCTAAATTTTTTACAATGATACCATGGGATTACCTCCTAAGTGCGCTTGTTTATGGTCGCTAGCTTGACGTTGTTTCCATTCTTGATTAATGGAGGTTGGAAGGAGCATCTTCGGTGCTCTTGCCTTCATTGTTGAACATCTCTAAGGTGATCACTCAACAAGCCATCTCCATCTTTGTTCATTTCATTTCAATCCTTTGTCCAAGACCCATTGAGGAAGTTAGTCCTTGGTCTCGAGAACGGCTTGGGGATTCCCTTACAATTTACCTTGTATTCAACAACACCGCCTTCAATGTCTATAGGAATGAGGTGCATGGAAGGCTCCATCTTCTTTTCATAAGGTATCATCTCGATGTAATCCGCTCCCTTGGAGACTTTGTTCTCAAGGGCATGACTTACAAAAATCATCTCATTATCGACCACTAGTTGTGGTTTCTTTTTGCCTTTTCCTTTTTGGGCTCTCTTTGTTTTCTTGGAGTCCAATCTTGGAACATCTCTTGAGAAACCCTCATCATCATCATACCCAACCATCCTTTTGAAATCTTCAAACAAGTCAAGCTCTTCCATTGGCTCGTAGTTCTTTGAACATCTCTTGAGAAACCCTCTTGAGTCCAATCATGGAACATCTCTTGAGAAACCCTCATCATCATCATACCCAAACTGAACCATCTCTTGGTTCAGTCGTAACCCCTTGACTGAACCACGTCCCTTCCGATCGACATTCCCTTCGAATCGTCGTTTGACCATCTCTCGTGGCATCTCGATTAGAGTTTCCGTCAAACTGTCATGACAAGAATCATAAGGATTCGTGTTTTCCGTGGAGTTCGTATCAATCGCATAAAACGACTTGGCCAGACTGAAACACCGGAAGGGTTTAAACTATGCGACGGACTGTGTAAGTCTACGGAGCTGCTGTCATTTGCTCTCGCCAGAAACGGTTTTCCGCGGTAAATCGTAAAGGACGTTTAGACGCGAAACGGGCCGAAAGGGTCCAAACCGTGATAATGGCCCGTTTGCAACGACGGCCCATCAGGGTTTAGCGAAAATGTAAAATTCTGAAAAGATATGGAAGGATCATGAAGATATTTGGAAGAATCACGAAAAAGGAATATTCCCGCAAAGAAGATATGCACGAATCTAGACGGAAAAGGAAATAGAGCCGGCCCACGAAGATTTATATAAAGGATGCGAAGTCAAAGAGAAAAGGGAGATTGATTCATTCACAGAGCTTTTCGTCATCACATAAACACTTAGAAAAACTAGGGTTCTTGTTTCGTTTTTCGTAGGGAGCTGCGTCTCAACTAGGTTACGAGTTTTAGGTAATCGTCACCGACAGGTCTTGCGGCCACGACTTAAACATCGGTTGCGCACGCTCCGGTCTCGGAATTCGATTAAGACCCTTAACTTCATTCTTAACTGTGTCTGTCGAATCGCTCTCAGTTTACGCTATCTGCATACTTCGATTCGTTCTCTTTTTAACTTTGTATTCNTTCACAATCTATTTCGTATTTCGTATTTTGTTATCTAACTCTTTTACGATTTCTTTTTCATTATCTTCGCAGTTTAGTTTTTTCGTATTTTACTCAATAACTCGCTAGCTCGCTGTCTCGATCTGTTGATCTTTGGCTAACAGAGTCCGTGAACCACATAACATTGACAGTGAGAATTTCGGTTCCCACACTTACCTCAAATGCGTAAAGCTATAAGACGCATACCTAGTTCTCAAAGAACTACATGAAGGCGAGTGCGGATCTCACTCTAGCGGAAGAAGCTTGGTGCTGAGAACCAAGAGGGCAGGCTACTATTGGCCTTCAATGGCCCACGACGCCCTCCAAATGGCCAAAACAGGAAAAGTATATGAAATAATCAAAACAGAAACAAGAGAATTTTATAAAGTTCCTCAAAACTTTAGGTACATCTCTCTTCAAGATTAAGGCCTGGAAAATTCACTAGGATCAAGAGGTTTACAAATTGTTGCAGTCAAAAATGGTCACGACGAAATCGATTCCTAAAAGCGTAACGGAAACATCTTCTCTCTTTCGGAAATGAAAATCATGAGACGATTGTCAATTCTGAGGCTCTTGCAATCTAGTCAATATCCTCTCGACCAAATATTGAAGTTCCGCGTCTAGCAAATCATAGGCGATCGCTTCGCAAAATCAAGTCACTCGCGGGAAATAAACGCGAAAATATCGAAATCAACGTCTGAGACACCAGTGAGATCTTAGTAAACGATTTTCGGAACAATAAGAAGTCACTGTAAACGACGGATAACCTCGTCGCTTTGGAAATACGAGCAATACGAACAACGGCAAGTATAGTCGCCCAACAGGCGACTAGACTCTCAAAATTTCTAGTCGCCCACCGGGCGACTAGGCTCATGACATGTATAGTCGCCCGGGCGGCTAGACGCAGACAACGTCGAGTCACCCACGGTTGACTAGACCACGTCTTCTCGATCATCTTCTCCCTCGAGTCCCGGTTTTATGGTTTCTTGTTTCATCTCGATTGGAGTCTTCGTTGAAGTTTCGCGGCAATAATCGTAAAGACTTGTGCTTTTCGTAAAAACTTCATATCGATCATAAAAAATGATAACGGTTAACTAGAATACCGATATTGTCCAAACTATACGATCAATCTTATCATTTTGCAAAACCATCACCGCAACGCCGTACGAATAACAATTTCTACGAAACATATCGTAAAAATCACTTGGTCGCTAAACGGCCCACGAAGGCCCAAAACAGGACAAAAGTCAACTTACGATTTCGAAACGAGAACGGGCCCAACTACGTCAACGGTTTACCCGAGTTTTACGAAAGAGAAAAGGAAAATACGATTAATTCAAAGTCTGAAGATAAATATGAAAAAATCATAAAGATAAGGAAGATTCTCGAAAAAAAGAAATATTTCCGCAGAAGGATATGCTCAAATCTAGGGCGGAAAAGGAAACGAGATCAACATACAAAGGCATATAAAAAGGAGCTAAGGAGAAGGAGGGGGGAAACACACCAAAATTTCGTCACAGCTTTAGGTTTATTTTCGTTTTTGCTAGCGAGTTGCGTCTCAATTAGGTTTTAAAGTCTTACGCCGTTAGAACTAAGATATTCCCCGACAGCTCTCGCGGCCACGACTTATCACCTGTTGTAATGCTCAACGCAGATTCCGGATAAGATCACTATTGCTCTACTCTCTTTCGATTCTCTTTTTCTTTTACTTCGTCATCTATTTTCTTCGTACTTTTGATCTATTGTTGTTTGGCTTAGCAGAAATCTGGGACATCAAAGAAAGTTAGGGTTTCTTGGCTTTTCTTCGAATACGATAATCGACAGTGTGAATTTCGGTTACCACAGTGTGGCGCTAGAAGGAGGGTGCCTATTCCCTCACGGTACAGATCAATCTAAATCGCAGCCGCAAAAGGCTAGATCGAACATGAATACAGACTATCAGAACAATCAACCAGCTCGTGATGGCGATAGTGCTAATAAAGACGCTGAAAATACTCCGTAGACGAATAACACCGTGGTCAACGCTGACGCAAACACCACGACGTTCGAGGAGATAAAAAAGATGTTCTCGACTCTCGAAAAGAAGTCGATTTAACAAGACAAACTGACTAGCTCTCTCGCTAAACAGTTTGAAACCCTAACCACGAGGACTAAAACTATTCTTCTGTGTGGACCTACCAGACTCCACGAAAGAAGACTTCACTTCACAACTCCATGTGACTTACTCTTGAACGCGTAGGAAAATCCATCAATACAAACCCCGATGTAGTCACCCTGTCGCGCCGCAGAATAACGTTGAAGACCCCCCAAATCCCGAAAAGGAAACGGAGGATAATGAAGTAGAGCGAATTGACCTAGACTTCAGCGAACAATCCGATTCCACGGATGAAGACGCTGACGTACACCCAATAAGGGTGAAGGTCGCGCAACATGGAAGGATTCTCAGCTTAGCAAACCCATGATGGAAGAAGAGGAATATATCTTCTGGGTACAACAAGAGAAACATGCCAAGGAGCAGGCCAGAGCCATTCGCAGGACCCGCCAACCATCTCGAAAAAAGACCTCTGACGATCTCGACGAGATTTGCGATCTCCGCGACTACATTGCAAAAACAACGGCAGAGGTCAAAGCGGTAGAGTCACAGATTCATCACGCGACCAGTGTCGCGCCAGAGATTGACATGCTCCTCGAAGAGGCTTAAAAAACTCCAGTCACTGCTCGCACAACCAACACCAGAGTCTCTGATCCCGGGAAAGTGAAAATCCCAATGTACGACGGAAACTCCGATCCAAAAGCTCACCTGCAGACTTTCCAGATCACAATGGCGAGATCCAAGCTCAAGGAAAGCGCGAAAGACGCTGGCTTCTACCACCTTTTCGTCGAACATCTCCAAGGAACAGTCCTCGAATGGTTCTCCCATCTAAACTGAAACTCCATTGGAAGTTTCCGTCAACTCTCCTCAGAATTTCTCAAAAAATACTCCATGTTTATGGACAGAGAAACTTTCCACGTTGATCTCTGGATCCTGCCTCAAAGAGAAGATGAATCTTTCCAAGATTTCATGAACAGGTTCAAGATATTAATGTCGAGAGTCAACTGGATCAGTGACAAGGTGCTGGTAGACGCACTCAGAAAAACCCTCTGGTACAAGTCAAAGTTCAGGAAGTGGATAGCTCTCGAAAAACCACACACTATTCAGGATGCGCTTAATAAGGCTAAAGACTTCATCGAAGAAGAAGAAGAGATGAAAGTTCTATCGCAAAAACACAAACCTGTGAAGGCATCCTCGAAAGACTTAACCTCTGAACAGAAAGCGAAAAAGAAAATCCCTCGTAATGACAAGTATGTCCACCACGAGGGAGAAGAGGTCCTAGAGAAGCACAACTACGCTGTTATTTCCCCGTCCGAACAAGGTAGGACGTCGACGAACACCTGGACGCAGAACACATTGTATGATGAAAACACCTTCTGCGAGTTTCACCAAACAAAGGGTCACTCCTCCGCGAACTGCAAAGTTCTCGGAGCAAGGTTAATAGCGAAACTGCTTGCGGGGGAGATCTCAGAAATAATCAGCGTAAAAGAACTCATACGCGATACGGATTACCCACTTAGGACCGAGAAAGCACCCATAGGAGATACCATGTTTCAAGGAACTCAAGCGGATGGGAAACGCAGAATGTGGCATGACGACAAAGGCAACGACTCCATTCGCCGCAGAGTGAATATGATCATCCCAAGGTCACAATACTTTTGCGACACCGTCTCATCGATAAAAGCATATCACCGAAAGGCTGAGTCAAGTGCAAACTAGCCTACGCCACTCGACACCGGATGCGACACCGCAAATAACACCATCACTTTCGAGGAGTAAGAAACTGTCGGGATCGACAAACCCCATAACGACCCTCTCGTGATCGACCTCTTCATAAAAGATCCCGCATTAAAACCAATCAAGGTTTTCTCGGGAACAACTTCGATGACTCTCGGATCGATCAACCTTCCGGTGATGGCCAAGGAGATAACGAAAGTTGTCGATTTTGCGCTCGTCGACCACCCTGCCATCTATAACGTGATCATGGGAACGCCATGGATAAACTCCATGAAGCTAATCCCATCGAACTACAACTTGGGCATTAAATTCCCAACTCCTTACAGAATCTCCACAATTTTGGGTTGCCAAAAGTAGTCACGACTTTGCTTCCTAACCGAGCATAAGCTAAGACAAGTCACAATGACGCCCATGGCCGAACCCAAACGAATGAAGACAACTTGGCCGCCAGCCGAAGACACTTTGGAAAAAGATGCGACAGGAGTGTCAATTCAAGAAACGACTCAATCCAAAGGAAATAAGCAACCTTCCGAGCCCAACAGTCTCGACAAAGCAACTCCCTCGACACTAGAGGGAATCGTCGGCCCAGCTATAGTCGCCAAGACTAAAACCGCCGACGCAACTCTGCCAAACGAGTAATCACTTACGGCAACAAACTGAACTATGAGACGGCTTGATCCTCGAAAGAGGTATGTAGACAGCTCTTCGAAAGAGGAGTTCAGTTGTCCCCCTCTCTAATAATGGGGGAGTGGGTGCACGTGTACTCGTATACTCCCACACTTTGTACTCGACACTTTTTCGATCCGATTTCGACAAGAAATTTTTTCTTTTTTATTTTTCGTATAACACAAAAACGAAAATCGTACGAGAAAACCTTTCTTAATGAATTTCGACTATAGCGTGTTCATCGACACATTCTAACACAGAACGGAAAAACTTTCAGAAAAAGCGCGACGTCGCGAATTTTTGAAAACACAATTCCGAACTCGATCTAAAACTTCTAAAAATAGTCGCAAGACTATCAAACTCCTACCGAGAGAAGAACAAGTACTTGTACAAATTTCGAACCCATCGATTGGCCCCGACGGATGAACTAATCACTCACCTTAACCTGCTCTTCGCGAAGAACGCGTTCTCATACATCCGACTAGGATAATAGCGCGCTATAAAAGAAATTCGAAATTTCGGTCAACACTTCCAGACGACTTAGAAATTGTCTTTGGAGAGATGCTTGGTTCTCGATTTATGCAAGTCATATAAGCTGAGAACTTATCGCATACTTCAATATCAAGACGGAACCAGGTCAAAATCGAAACGGGAAACGTAAGCTGAAGTTAGTCGCCTCACACCCTAAAACCGAGACAAAACCTAGGTCTTGCCATAAACCCAGCATACTGATCTCAAACATCTCAATACATAGTATCTAACAGGTACGAGATTTTAAAATCTGTCTCTTCATCTATATTCGCGTTTATAAAAATCCAAAAGACTAAGTGTAATAACCCTCGCGAACGAATATAATTTTTGCCAAGTGGCCGGATGGTGAGAAGCGGAAAGCCGAGTAAGCCACTTCGACGAAGGTAAAATTTTTAAGATTGGAATCCGGAAGAAGGGGCGGTACGAATGGATTCCTGTTGAGTGCCTATTGTTTATGCAAATGCAAAGCACCACGAACAAAGCTTTAAATTTTTAAAAGCCTGTTTCCTATCAATAACACAATCCGCAAGTGCACGGATATGTCATCGTAATACTTGGGGGTCGAACCACAAGGAGCAAACCTTAGCTTGTTACACCTTAACTTTGGGAATACACACTCAAGTCTAAGCTAAGCAATTAAAGAAGGTTGGGTTTGTTTTTTTGGGTTTTCTCAAGATAACATAAACAAAAGTAAAGCAAGAAAGTAAATAACTCAAATGAAAAGCATAAACTTAAATAAAGAAAG